>PVLD010012971.1:0-57949 GCA_004027595.1 Dinomys branickii | reverse complement strand
CACCCCCTCTGCCTGGCTTTGGCGGTGCCCTGCCCCCACCCCCTCCTCCACTCCAAGTCACAGGGTGCCCTCCCCCTCCCCCTCCCCTGCTGCCTGGCACCTTGGGGCTCCCCATGGTAGCTGGCGTGGAGGAGATCATTGTGGCACAGGTGGACCACAGCCTGGGCTCCACCTGGGTCCCCAGCCACCGCCGAGTGAACCCTCCAACACTGCGTATGAAGAAGCTCAACTGGCAGAAGCTGCCATCCAATGTGACCCAAGGTGAGGCCCACAGTGCCCAGGCAGCTGCCCTGGAGGGTGATGGAGGGGGCAGCTGGGTAGTAGCAGGCTCTCCTCCCGCCAGCCTGTGAGGTGCCCTCCTCACTCACCCAGGCAAGTTGACCCGTGGGCTCTGCCTACCTGTCAGACATGGAGATGCACGCAGGCGTGTCCATACACCTATGGGTGCCAGGGGCATTGAGCGCTGCATGCTGCACCTGGCCCAGGTTCACAGCCTGACATAGCCCCTCCCTGCAGAGCGCAACTCCATGTGGGCCACACTGAGCAGCCTGGGCGCCGAGCAAGTGGAGCCTGACTTCCCCAGCATCGAGCGGCTCTTCTCCTTCCCCACTGCCAAGCCCAAGGAGCCCACGGCCGCCACTGCGACAAGGAAGGAGCCCAAGGAGGTGCGGCCGGGCCGGGCGGGCTAAATGGGCCACCCTGCTGCCCTCCAGGTTCCAGCCTTACTGGGTCTTCCAGGTCACTTTTCTGGACGCCAAGAAGAGCCTGAACCTCAATATCTTCCTGAAGCAGTTTAAATGGTGAGGGTCACAATCCCAAGCCCAGACCCAGGCCCAGGCCCAGCTGACCCATGCACCCTGCCCAGTCCTAAAGGGTGTTGGCCAGCACCTGCCAGGGCCTGGCAGCCTGGCCCAGCAGTGCCCTCTGGAGGCCGTGCTGGGGCAGTGCAGCTGCCCTCACTGGGTGTCCTCAACCTCCTCTGCCCCCATCAGGTAATGGGGTAGGACAGGCCTAGAGTAGCTGGGTTGCCAGGCCACAGACAAGCTTGGCTGGGTCTGGATGAGGGCCCCACAACCTCCCCTACTGTAGAGGTCTGGCACTGGCCTGGGGGCTGACTGGTTACCCCAAGCCACCCTGGGAGGGGTGCAGATGGGAAGTGTGTTATTCAGCCTGAGCCTCATTTCCTCAGTGACTCTGGGCAAATGGTTCTGGTTCTTCCAGCCTTGGCCTGTGCTGGGTGAGGTCCCCGGCAGGGCAGGTAAGCTCCTCGCTCACCCGTGCCTGTCCTGTCACCCCTCCAGCTCCAATGAGGAGGTCACTGCCATGATCCGGGCTGGGGACACAGCCAAGTTCGATGTGGAGGTTCTCAAACAACTCCTGAAGCTCCTTCCAGAGAAGCACGAGGTCAGCTGGGGTCCCAGGCCACAAAGAGGACAGGGTAGGCACTGTCCTGACTTTCCCTGCAGGGACAGAGAAGGCCACTCTGCCTGGAGCAGAGAGGACACAGGCTCATAGAGCAGTGCAGGAGGGCTTCCTAGGAAAGGCAGGAGCTGGTGTGCATGCATGTGTGCATGTATGTGTACATGCATGCGTGCAGTAAATCCCATGCACTGGCCTCCTGGCAGATTGAGAACCTTCGGGCATTCACAGAGGAGCGAGCCAAGCTGGCCAATGCTGACCAGTTCTATGTCCTCCTGCTGGACATTCCGTGGTGAGTGGCCATGGGAGGGAGTTCAAGACTGGGGGAGGGGCTGTGCAGATTTCCCTTGTCCCCAACCCTTGCCTACACAGAACAAGGGCCTGGGGTCTCTCTCTCTCTCTCTCTCTCTCTCTCTCTCTCTCTCTCTCTCTCTCTCGAAGGGTCCCCAGGGGTCCCAGCGTCCTCCTGGGAAAGCCTCTACACCACTAGCACCTCAACCTCCAGCTGTGCGGAATGGGGCCTGGGGCAGACCTGGGAACATGCATGAGGAACAGAACCAGTGCTGTGCCCAGCATACACTGACTGTGGCAAGGGCACCCTGGCCCTGACCCTTGCTCTCCCCACAGCTACCAGCTCCGGATTGAGTGCATGCTGCTGTGTGAGGGCACAGCCGTTGTGCTGGACATGGTGCGGCCCAAGGCCCAGCTGGTACTCAACGCCTGCAAGAGTGAGTGTGCCTGGGGAGGCGGAGGGAGGGGCCACTGCACATGAGGGGATGAATGGGTCTTTGCTGCTGCCGATGTCAGGATGGCCACCGAGAACAGCAGGGTGGCAGCTTTCCTGGTGCTGTGCTGAATCGGGCCAGCAGGGGTCAGGGAGTGAAGGCACCAAACCCCACACCGGCAAGGGGGTCTCAGGCCTTTCCTCACCACTGCCCACCCCACAGGCCTTCTCAACAGCCACCGGCTGCCCGTCTTCTGCCAGCTAATCCTGAAGATTGGGAACTTCCTTAACTACGTGAGTCAGAGGTGGCCCTGACCTGTGCCTGGCCCAAGAAGGCAGAGGACTCACTCCTGGTCCCTTGCAGGGCAGCCACACAGGGGATGCTGACGGCTTCAAGATCAGCACGCTGCTGAAGCTCACAGAGACCAAGTCCCAGCAGAACCGTGTGACGCTGCTGCACCACGTGCTGGAGGTAGGTGGTCCCTCTGGGGACCTCGAGGTGTGTGCAGTATCCCTCCTGCAGCCCCTGTCCCTCCCCAGGCCACCTGGTCCTGTCTGGTGTGGGGCAGTTCCTAGGAAAAGCAGAGTCATGACAAGATCATGGCCAGGATCTATGAGGCCCTAGGCTGAGCATTTTCTGATCCTCGGTTACTAAGGGTTACAGCTGGGGGCAGCCCCAGGTGCAGGCAGCCAAACTGAGTCTCACTGGACACATTCTGTTGCAGGAAGTGGAAAAGAGCCACCCGGACCTCCTGCAGCTCCCCAGAGACCTGGAGCAGCCTTCCCAAGCAGCAGGGTAGGAGGCCCCAGGCAGGGAGGCTACAGACAGGGATGGCTCAGTGCCCCCAAGCCTGCTGCCAGGTGGGGCACTGACCTCCACCTTGGGGCAGAACTTCACCCCTGCTGTGGCAGGGAAATGAGGCCGACAGGGCAGGGAGTGGCCTGGGCTGGCACAGCCTTGTGACACGCTCAGCTGCAAGCAGTATCATACTGCCCCAAGGCCCCAAAGAGGAGACTGAGGCCAGGGCGGCCATGTCACCTGCCAGGGCCCCTGCATCGAGCAGGGCTTTGGGAGGGCCGTCAGCCACCCAACTCCCTGCCCTGCCAGATGCCTGTGTGGTCCAGGAGCTGCTGGACCTTGGGGAAAGTCAGACAGGAGGGCAGCTGACCCCTCTGCCAGACTGGCTTCAGAGTTCACAGTGCAGCACCAGGTTTCATGGGGTGTGTGGGTGCAGCTCCTCATGCCTGGCAGGCTGGTGTTGGCTCCCCCTGAGCTGGCCTGGCCCTGGCACCTTTTAGGATCAATGTGGAGATCATCCGCTCGGAGGCCAACACCAACCTGAAGAAGCTGCTGGACACAGAGCGGAAGCTGTCTACCTCTGCCCCTGAGGTGCAGGAGCAGTACAAGCATCGTCTGCAGGTGGGTATGGACCCAAGCTGGTGGGAGAGGCTGGGGGGGCTCCAGTGAGGGGCACCCACCTGGGACAGGCCAGGCTGGAAGGGGGCACAGAGGCAGCGGCCCAGAGTGGTGGCCTCCCCAAGGCGGGTGTGGGTGCCCAGGTCCTCGCAGAGTCTGGGGCTGCCCTTGGCTGTGGCCCTGCCCCATAGCTGCTCCCCACCCTGCCTGGGGGTGGTGACCGAGGCCCTGCCCCCAGGCCAGCATCACAGCATCCCAAGAGCTAGACGAGATGTTTGAGGCCATTGAGCAGAGGAAGCTGGAGCTGGCCGACTACCTGTGCGAAGATCCCCAGCAGCTGTCCCTGGAGGACACCTTCAGCACCATGAGGACCTTCCGGGACCTCTTCACATGTTCTCTGAAGGTGGGAGGCTCTCGTTGCCCCCAGAGGGCTGCTGGGTGGGTGAAGCTGTGTGGCCCTCCAGCTAGGGCCACCCCTGCCACAGCCCAGGCTCACGGTCAGCAGAGGGCAGCAGGGCTGGGTGACAGCCTTCTGTCCACCCGAGCAGGAGAACAAGGACAGGAAGGAGCAAGTGGCGAAGGCAGAGAGGAGGAAGCGGCAGCTGGCAGAGGAGGAGGCACGGAGGCCACAGGGCAAGGATGGGAAGCCTGGTAAGGCCGGCCTCAGGCGGGGCAGGGCAGGGACCAGGAGAATCCTTCCTACCCACATCTTACAGCTGTTTCCCCCGGGACCCGTCCTTCCCAGGGCCCTGGGGTGGGATCCGGGTCGCCAGAGCAGCTCTCTGAGAGTCCCTGGTTCCTCAGGGAAGAAGGCAGCTGGGAGGCAGGAGGAGGTATGCGTGATTGACGCCCTGCTGGCGGACATCAGAAAGGGCTTCCAGTTGCGCAAGACTGCCCGTGGCCGAGGGGAGGCTGAAGGGATCAGCAGGCTGGCCACAGAACCCGTCAGGGCCCGGGAGCCTGGTGAGCCCTGCCTGCCACCTCTGTGTGGCTCCCCCGGCTTCTACCCTACAGCCTGTGACCTTAGAGAGTGCTGCCTGCCTGCCCCTGCACCCTGGCAGGGAAACCCCAGCTGCTGTCATAGTGGGGAAGGGGTCTACCACAGGCATAGATGGCCCGGTGCAGCCCCCTCCAACCCCTGGACAGACCCATGCAGCTTGTCCTGTACCCATGTGGCCCCTGGGCACCAGAAGAGCTGGGGGTTCATGACCTATTGACAAACACCCCAGGGCTCGAGACCTGGGTGGTGGGACAGGCAGCATGTGGAGGGGCAGTTTTCCTCCAGTATCTTGGGATGGGGGGTGGTCTGTGTGTCCAGAGTGAGAACGGTGGGACTCAGCCTGCCTGTGGAAAGCCACCCTGGGGGCCTCTGACACCACACAATTTAACAGTAAGACAAGAGGGGTTCAAGAGGCTTCTGGGCAGGGTGGGGGCAGGCTCTTGCCCTTCTCTGACCTCATGTGTTTCCCCACCCACAGCAGTTGCCAGCGACCCTGTACAAGGCCCCACGGGTGGCACAGGCTGCCCTGCCCCGGAGCTGGACCTTCATGCTGCACTGAGCTGTGAGCCACAGGGCTGTGATTCTGTGGACACTGTGACCCCCAGCCCAGCACCCTGTGTCGAGGAGAGCAGCCCACCGCCCCTCGAGCGGCGCTCCTCCTGGTACGTCGATGCCAGTGACTTCCTGGACACCGGGGATGCTCTGAGCACCTGCCCCTCCAAGGAGGCCTGGCCGGTGGCCTTGGGAGACTCTCACACGCTGAAGCTTCTGCAATTCTCCAGCAAAGAGCCTCCGGGACCACAGAGTTCAGGACCCCAGGACCCTGAAGCTTCTCAGGGTGTCCACCAGGCCAGGGCAGACAGCACAAGCCAAGGACCAGAGAACATAGGCCCCAGTGGGGATGAGGAGAGGGAGGACAGAGCCCCAGAGTCTGCACTGGACACATCCTTGGACAAGTCCTTCTCTGAGGACGCGGTGACGGACTCCTCTGGGTCTGGCACCCTCCCCAGGGCCCGGGGACAGGCCTCGAAGGGGTCAAGCAAGCGGAGGAAGAAGCATCCCTCTAGGAGCCAGGAGGGTAATTTGGGGCCGGTGGGGTGGCAAGTGGGGCTCCATGTTGGGCTCATCGTCAAGGCTCCCATCCCTGCAGGGCTTGGGACTGCTCCCTCCTGCGTCCACCACCTGGAGACGGGTCCTACCCCTTCCTCGGGGTGCTCTGCAGGCTCCAGCAGTGGCCAGGAGAGAGGGTGACTGGGGCACATACGGGTGGCAGCACTTCACATGGGGCCAGCTTCGGACCCCATGCCTACATCGCTGCACCCTAGACCCACAATCCCTGCTTTCACAGCCCCGGCAGGGAGTGGGGTGGCTCATGCCAGGTGCACAGGGCTGGTACTAGGCCTGGGGCACATGGCTGCACTGGGCTCTGCCAGAGAACTGGGAGTGGTGCCCGTGCTGCGGCTGTCCCCCGAGGACAGCAGCCCCTCCCTCCAGTCACCGAAGAGAAGCTACTGAGTGCATTTCTTTCTTTTGAAAGCAGAGGTTGCCCCTGATTCTGACGCTAATAAAACAAAAAGGCTGTGTGTAATCCAGTGAGGTAGGTACACAGCCGCTTGTATGCACTAATGTGGTGGGCGCTGGGCTGAGCCTCCTGCCCAGTCCTCCCAGACGCTAACCTAGCTTTGCTCTGGCCTGTGGGGCACGGTGGTAGATGCCTCCTGGGGCCCTCGGTGGCAGCTCCTTCCCATCCTCACCCTTGCTGGGAAGGTTAGGGGCTGTGCGTTTTCCTTGAGCCTCCTCTGCTTTGGCAAGATGCAGCCTCAGCACCACCCTCAAGGCCAATGACCTTGGGGAGCAGTGGAGCTCCATGTGGGGAGGGGAGGACGGGCTGAGGCTGCTCCTGCCCCGCGTCCTGACCCTAACCACAGCCCGCTGCCCCTGTGGCTTCACTGACCCTTCCTGCCGGGGTGACCTCTGCCCTGCGTGCACATACAGCACAGCCAGGCTTCCAGGGGCTGCTGCAGCCCTCAGGGTGAAGGTGCTGGCCAAGCACGTGCCCGGGGAGGCTGTGAGGAACCAGAACAGGTGGGCGGCCTCTCCCTTCCCTCAGCCAGGTCTGCAGGGCAGGCATCTCCCAGGGAGTGGGAAGGATCCTAGAGCCATCGATGTGGCCCAAGAGGCTGAGATGGAGCAGGCGCCTGGTTAGAGAATGAGAGAGCCTTCCCCATGTGAGCTTTGTGCAGGCTCGGGGGCCCAGCACCGCCAGCCCCACTCAGTGTGCCCTGTCTCCCTCCCGCTGGGCCCAGGCTCCAGGTCAGGGTGTAGGGATGAGGGTGCTGCTCCCATTGGAGGCAGGGCCGGGATCAGGACCACAAGAGCATATTTTCTGTCTTTCTGAGATACTGGGGATTGAACCCAAGGGCCTTTACACGGAGTTACAGTATTGTGGGACAAGGTACCAGTAAGTCATTGTTTCCCAGGCTGGGCTTCGGCTTACCATTCCCCTGCCTCAGCCCCCCATTCCAGTACTGGGATGACAGGCATGCCCACCTGCCACCGGGCGAGACGCTCCATGGACTTCTACCTGCAAGTGCAGCCCGTGGGGGCCTGGCCCCCCTCAGTGGCATAAGTACAGGAGCAGCCCCTGGCTGTGGCACAGCACATGGCCCTGGCTGCACAGTCCAGCTCACTGTGGCCTTGCTACCCCTGCCCACCGAGGACACAGGGGCACTGGGGCAGTGCCCAGTGGATCTTCAGGGAGTGCAGAGGGTGCTGGGCAGGTGGGGTGTCCAGGTGGAGGCCCTGGTCCTCATCCACAGCAGAGACTGAGCGGGCAAGGGCCAGCCGGAGAGGCCAGTGGGGACGGATTGTAGACAGTGGGCATAGGTCAGAGGGAGCCTGGAACCGGTGTGGACCTGGGATGCAGGGCATGGCCCTGGCAGAGGGGCGGAGGGGACAGGGAGCAGGGCTGCTCCTAATGACGTTGCTTCCTCTGCTCCACAGGCCCCAGGCCCAAGCCCAAAGCCAAGTGAGAGGCACACAGCCCTGGCACCACCGTGGCCCCAGACATGCTGCTAGGAGGCTCCTCTGACCAGGCTGGGACTGGGCCCCGAGGAGCCGAACTCCGTGCCTTACCCAGCCGGGGGCCTCGGAGCCTCCTGGTGGTGTGGCCAGAACCCCACAGACTCCAGCACTCAGGCCTGGCGCCCCCTGCACCAACTGCACGCACACAGCTCGTGACCTGCTTCATGACCCAGCACCACTCGTAGCATCCATGCGCCCCAGCACCGCTTCCCAGGTGCCTTGCCTTCAGGAGGTATCACCTACCCCTGCCTCCGTCAGCTCAGCTGGGGCAGTTTTGTGTGTGTGTGTTCTGGAGACAGACTTTTGATAAGTTGCCCAAACTGACCTCCGACTTGGGGCCCTCCTGCCTCAGCTTCCCGTATGGCTGGGGTTACAGGCATGTGCTACCCCACTCAGTGCTCAGCTGCTTTTTGATTGGAAGACATTTCGGCCTCTGAGTCTGTGTTGTCCAGAGGCAGCTGTGTTGGGGCAGTGCAGGGACTCCAGGCCTAGGCTGAGGCAGCCCAGCCCCTTTGGGTGACTAGGGGGCTGTCCTGCACCTCGAGTGGCCACCTCATCAGCACCCTCCCAGGACCAGCTGCCCAAGGCCCAGCTGGGCCACTGAGGCCAGAAGCAGAGAGACTTTGACCAATAAAGAGCAAACCTGGCCCAGCATGGCTGTCGTGTTCAGGCAGAGGGACTGAACAGGGGCACTGGACAGGGCTCTGGGGGTCTAACTCCCACTTTGCCCTCACTGACATGGGGAGAGGCATGGGGCAAACAGAGGCAGGTGGTTATAGGGACAGGCGTGCAGTGGGCATCCCGGGCTCCATGGCTGGGAAGGCCAGAGGGGCGCTGAGCAGACGGTGGTGCCTACCCATCCCTGCACTCTGGGTTCAGGCCAGCCCAGCCCGGCCTGGCCTCCCAACACCTGCCATAGAGCAGGGTGGCCCAGGACATCACCTGTGTCTGTGGGACAGAGAGGGCAGTGTGCAGGGCTCAGCAGCTGCCCACCGCCCTGAAATTTAAAATCGCTGGTAGGCATTTGGGCCTCGGCCCTTCTGTCATTGTGATCAACACAGTCCAGGAGTCAGGTGACAGCCTGAGTAACAGTCAGGACCCAAGAGCAGCCATGGCCCCAGGTGGTCCTCAACAGGAGCGTGCACTCCACACAGCCCTCTCTGGAGGCCGCTGTCCACCTGTCCTGTCCAGCAGCCTGGGGCGCCCAGCTTCTCCCAGAATCTCCCTGTGCCCAGTCCAGGCATGCGGCCACATGGCCTGGTCCTCCGGGGTTTGTAGTAGGAAGCCTGCTTTCCCGCTCAGCCCAGCAGGGCCTGGAGCATGTATGTCAGTATGGCTTAGCTCATCTCCCTCACACGAGCCCTCTTGCCGGCGCAGTTGCCCTGGTCGTCATTGCTGCCTGCAGAGCCACGTGAGTGCCATTCTGCACAGTTCTTTGGGGGGGCTACTCTCCGCTTATGCTTCCAGGCCTCCAGGTTGTAGCGCAGAGCAGGGCTGGTCCCCCCTGAGCCAAGTTCCTACCCGCAGTTCCAGACTTCGTTCCCTCTCCATTCTGCCACCCAAGGGCCCTCCCTGAGATCAGGGCTGAGCGTTTGTGTACTGGTCCTTGCATCCACCCTGCACTTCCTTACACCGAGGAGGGTCCCTAGCAGGGTGGTGGCTGTGTGCTGAGTCCAGGTTTAACTGTAAGAACCTGCAAGACTATTTTCCAAGGAGGGTGCACCCTTGCCAGCTTCCCCGCTGCTCCTGCCCCGTCTCCTGCAGCCCCTGAAGCACACAGCACTGACTACACTGGCACTAGACATGGGCTCCTGGGGCCCATGCCAGTGTCCGAGGCTGGAACAGGGCCTCCCCAGAGCCTGCTGTCCCACCGCTCCCTGGGAAGCCTGCTAAGTGGGCCCCCAGCAGCTCACAAGCTGGTCACACCAAACCCTGAAGCCCTATGAGGGTGGGGATGGAGGTGCCTGGCAGCAGGCAGCATCTGTGGGTATCAATGCCCCAGCCTGCCCAACACAGTACTGGTCCCACAGAGGCCTCTGTGAAACCCATAGGTGGCCACACCATGCCCCTAGAGGGGCCTTTGGCCCACAAAGCTTTGTGGAGGCCACTTGTCCCAGGTCACAGCAGCAAGGCCACAGCCCACCACCCTGTGACAGGCCAGCTGTGGGGCGGGGTGATCTAATTTGGGCTGGGCCATGTGACTGGCGGGGCCCAGCTGTTGGGCCTGGATGTCTGTTTTTAGAAAAGCACTGCCCTCCCAGCCCGTCACTGTTTATAGTCTTGGGCCTGGGAGCCAGTGCCCCAGGTCAGCGCTGGCCCACACAACCAGCCAGAGCCCCCACAGAAAGCCAGTCAAGCTGTTCCCTTGGTTGCTGTGAGCTCTGACTCACTCTCATGGGCCTAGGGCCCTGGTACCCCAGGAAGGACAGCTGCACCCCCTCGAGCCCCGGGCACTGCCTGAGGGGACAACAGTAAGCACCTGCTATCTGATGTGACTTTCAGGCCAGGCACGCACTATGCTCCCCTGGTGGACACAGCTCCAGGACCCTGGATTTGTCCAGCTGCCGTCCTGCCCCTCCCTCACCTATGCAGCCCCATGTTCCCAAGATCCGACCCCGAACTATGCCTAGTGGTCCCACCCGCAGCAGTGTCGGTCTGAACCAGGCCCTGCTGCCCCGGCCCAGCTCGCTGCCCCGGCCCAGCTTCTTGCCTGGCAGTGGTCACCCACAGCTGCACTGGAAAGGCAAGGCTGTGTCCCCGGCACACGGAAGCTCTCTCCTGGCGATGTGGTCTGGCAGCAAAGCCCCGACTGCTACCACACACAGGACAGAGAGAGGGGACAAGACCAAGCCAGTCCACCTGGGAGAGGCCCGGGGGGCTGGGAGCCCACGAACCTCTTCCCCTCAGGGTCCCCAGACCCCTGACCCCAGTTCCTTCCCTCGGAGCAGGAAGGGCTGGAGCCAGCCTCTTGGAAACCGGCGCTGCGGTGCCGAGCGCTCACCGGCAACCCCGACAGCGGCATCCTGTGCCGCCCTGGGGCTGAGGGCGGCGCTGCTGGCTGGCAGGTCCGGGTGAGGCCTCCGCGTCTCGCTGCCGGCAGGGGGCGCCCGTCCGGTGGGCAGAGACCTCGAGGTGGGCGGTGCAGCCCCGCCTCCTGCAGCCCCGCCCCGGCAGCGTGCCCAGCTCCAGGTGCCGCGGGCGAAGCTGGGGCAGCAAGGGGCGGTTCCCACCCGGGTCACGTGCGTCATCGCCGCCCCGCCCCGCCTGGCGGCCCATTTAATGGCGCTGGGAGCGGGCGCGGGCTCCCGGGTGGCCGGCGCGCAGGCGGACGAGGATGTCGGGGACCCGAGCCTCCAACGACCGGCCCCCCGGCGCTGGCGGCGTCAAGCGGGGGCGGCTGCAGCAGGAGGCGGCGGCGACGGGCTCCCGCGTGACCGTGGTGCTGGGCGCGCAGTGGGGGGACGAGGGCAAAGGCAAGGTGGTGGACCTGCTGGCCACGGACGCCGACATCGTCAGCCGCTGCCAGGTGCGGGCCGCGGCGCCGGGGCCCCCACCGCCCGGCGAGTCCCCCTCCCCAGGACCCAGCGCCCCTGGGAGGTCTTTCTGGGAGCACCCACTGAGCGCTTCGCCCACAATCCCACACACACATGCCGCTCACACCGCGGCAGCCCAGGGCCAGAGCTATAAATATAAGTCGCTGAGTCGGGGACACCTGATCCTCGGGTGGATGGAGCGTGCCAGGGGAGTGACGGGGGCCGCCCTGGGGTGGGGACACCCAGCTTGGGGGACTCGAGGGCCGTCAGAGCCTCCCTCCTCCTCCTCCTGTAGACGTGAGGGTAGGTCCCCCGGGACCTGGGGGCCTGGAAGTGGCTGGGTCAGGGGCCTGGATCCAGGAGGATCACCGCTGTCTGGGGTAAGGAGAGCCCAGACTTCTGGCCAGGGTGACTGAGTGTCTGTTGTGGCCACAGAGCCAGGTGCAGCCTGCATCCAGAGGGACGGGGCAGGGCCTGGCCAGCTGCGGGTTGTTCTCAGCCCCTAGCATCTGTTCTGACCCGATGCTGGGTGGACGCTCTTCGGGTCACTGCCCCGGTCCATGGGTCCCTGCCCATGCTGCCTGTGGGCAACCAGCCCAGTGTCTGCTTTGGGTGCTCTGGTGGTGTTTGGAGCCTCACCTGGGACCAGGGCACCCACCGGAGCTCTTCCCTGGCACCAGGGCCTGGGGCTGGGCTCTGTGTGGCCAGCTGAGCCTGCAGCTCATTGGCCCACAGAGTGCGGCCGCTGAGCAGATCTGCAGGTGGGCTGAGGAAAGTACCTCCTCGGAGGGGGTGATCTCCCATCCTCTCTGCCCTCACCACAGGCCCCAGGGCAGCCCTCACACCCAGTAGCTGGGTGCACATCCAGAGTTCTGTGACTCCAGGGTGTCCCCATCCATGTAGCCTCTGCTCTGTCTGCCCTGCCTGTCCACACAACTTGCAGCCCCATCGGGAGCACCCTGCCGACCCTCATCCAAGTCAGCAGGCCAGCCCTGTCACACCCACCATTTGCCTGGGCCCCTCAAAACCTCTACCCCAGCCTGCCTCCTACAGGGAGCAAAGTCTGTCCTGGGCTGAAGGAGCCCTGTACTCCTACTTAGCAGGTTGAAGAGGAGGCCTATCTCCCACCCGCCTGCTGAGGAGTCAAGTGGGTCCCTGAGAGCTCCTTCGCATGTGGGGAAACAGGAAGCTAAGGCATCAGAAACTCCTGCTGTGCGTAGCCCTAGGCTTGCACCCCTCCTACCTCTGGGCACAAAGCCAGCCCCTCAAGGCTGTGAGTGCATCTCCAGGTGACAGACCTTCTTTTTTGCACATGCTCAGAGACCCAGCTTCCTGCTATCTCTGCCCTGGAGCGAGGCTCCTGCCTGCTGCTGACCTCCCAGCACCTGGCCCATTTCTGTACACCCAGGGCCATCCTGGCATGGTCAGAGACTGGCAGAGTGAGGGTCCAACCAGGAGCCTAGGGCTGTGTGCATAGGCAAACAGTGAGGCCAGAGCAGGGCTCCGGATGCCAGGACTGGACTTCACTGTGGATGCCAGGGACTCAGAGAATGGGGTTATCTGTGAAATGGGCACAAGGTAGGGGCTCCACACCTGCCCACGTCACCCCCATTCCTCTGAGTGCCCAGGAGGGCTGGCTGAGGGCACACCAGGCATTGGAGCCCTATGGGGCTTTCTCTTGGTTTCCACCGTGGACTGCTGTCCATGCCCAGCTAGCTCGGGCCAAGGCTAAGGTCTGGCTGGGGTTGCTCTCTGGGCCGACCTCAGGCTAGGGATGGAAGCCATAGACCTGTGGGTGGACTGCAAATGTGGGCACCGGATCCTAGGGTCTCCTGTACCTTCTCTGGCAGATGTCCTACGCAGTGGGGGGCCCTGTCCTTTGGTTTGCAGGATTCTGGAGCTTTATCAGGAGCTCATCAGAGATGCCAGGCTGCTCTGGGGCCCCTGGAGTGCCAGAGATGCTCCTGGAAACAGGCCCTCCACAGCTTCTGCGCACCATGGTGCTGTCCACAGAGCATGGTCATCTAGCCAGCACTGTGTGGTCACATGGTCACAACCACCCTGTGCTTGCTCTGACCTTGCCTGGCCTCCAGGAGAGAACCTGGGTGGACACACCAAAAGGAAGTGAGGCACTGCCTGGTGGTGCTGGGAGCTGGGCTCTCAGGCCTCCCATCTCAGCCCCAAGAGGACAGCTTGCCCACCTTAAGGCCTGGGGAGGGAGGCCCAGGGCACAGGAGGGGAGTCCTCCCCCAGGCAGGTGGCGAACGCCACCTGAGAGCTCAGGGACAGGGTGAACAGGGCAGGGCTGTCGGGGAGGCAGTCAGCCCTGCCGCACCTGGGGTGACCTGGAGCTGAGCGAGTGTGCATGTTGGGGCAAGGCAGCCTGTGAGAGCCTGTGGGGTGACAGGAGGATGGGGGTGGTGTTGCAGGAGCAGCAGTCTGGTACCTTGGCACCACCTGGTGCACAGCCTCCCCTTGGAGATTGAGGTCCTGGCCAGCTAGCCAGCCGTACTGTTCCCAGGGCCAGGCTGGGTTAGGCCAGAGCACACCAGGGGTAGGCACTGGCCTTTGCTGCCTTCAGGCAACCCCAAGAGATCTGGTCCTGTCCTCAGGGGCCCCAAGGTCTGTGCACAAGTGGCGTGGGAGGGGCCTGAGTGGAGGTGAAGGCTGGGGCTGGAGGGGAGGTAGGCTGGAAGGGAGGCTGGCACAGAGAGGGTGGCTGGGGTTGGGGGGCACATCTTAGTACTCAGCATATCCAGGGTCTGCTCTGGAAGAGGATTCTGGCCCACTTGGAGAGCACCTAGCCTCGGCTTCTCTATCCAGCTCAGGGCTTCTGTGAGCTGCCAGGGCCTCTGCAGACAAGTGATTGTATGTCTAGAGGTCCAGGGAACAGACACCCTCGAGGAGGAACATCCTTGGACACTGAGTGGGGGTTCTCAGGGCTGTTAGAGCCCCAGGTGCTGAGGGTGGCTGGAGCCACACAGGGCAAGTGAGGTTCCAACAACAGAAAGGATGGGGGAGGGACAGTGCCAGTGTCCATACTTGGGGCCACAGCTGCCACATGCCCAGTCCAGGGAGAGCATCCCTGCAGGGACAAAGCCAGGGTCAGGGCTGAGCCACTTCCAGGGCAGAATCAGGTTGTCATGGGTTCCTAGAGGGAGAGCTCTGGTCTTAAACTCCCAGCCACTGAGAGCTGGGGTCTTTCAGTGATAGCTGGCCTGAGGGCAAGGGACAGTAGGGGCACTTTAGTGTCCAGTGGCAGTGGCCCCTAGAGTTGTGCAGTGTGCTGCTCGTGCAACCATCTACAGCATCCCACAGCATGTGGCCCAGCCTGTGGGCCATGTGGAGTGTGCTCCAACCCACCTATGGGAGCCACAGTAGGTCCTGGGTCTGCACCTACTGAAGGACCCTGCTGTGTGGCCGAAGGGTGGCTTCCCTTAAGCTACAGCACCTGAGCTCTGCTGGGCCATTCCACCCTGCATTCTGCAGCTGCCTGGTACCTGTATACAGGTACTTAATTACAGACATGGGAGGAGAGTGCTGGACTTGGCAGGCTGGCTGAGACAGGAGGGAGGAAGGAAGGGAGACTGCAGGGCTAGGAGAGGCATAGGTGCTGTGGGCAGGCCTCCAGGTAGAGAGACTAAGGCAGCAGCCTGCCCAGGTCCAGCTCTGAGGTCAGCTCCTCGGGCCCAGCACCCAGGCAGGCCAGGGCCATGGCAGGGCTGCGGGCTGACCCCAGCTCCGCAGCAAGGCCCAGCCCCTGCCACACCCCCAGGGTGACTCGTGCTTTCTCTGAAGCGAGGCCTCTGGAGACAGCCCTAAGATGTGGCCATCTTGCACGGAGCAGCGGGGGCCATCACACCCCACTACGGCCAGAGGTGATACCTGTGTGACCAGAGCCGGCTGTGAGCACAGCACCCCCCCAGAGCCTGCTCACCGGGGTCAGGAAGCAGAGACTGCAGGGCTCAGGGCACCACGTGGCTTCCACCTGCTGTGCGGGCAGATCCAATGCCCCATCCCTCCATATTGGTGACCTCCCACTGCCCACCCCTCTATGCCTGCTGTACCAATCCTCCTTGGGTGCCTTTTCCTCTGGGACCCCCAGGCTGAAGCCCACAAGGGCATCTTGTCCCCAGCTCTTTGGCTGTCCCCATGCACCTGGCATTCTGAAACTTCGCTGGGCAGAGCCACAGACTGGATGTCTGGGAAGGCACCCTGGCCGCACAGGGCTGCTGGAAGCCCTGTGGCTGGTGCCTCCCCGAGTGCCCTGTTCCTGGCACCTGGGCTCCACAGGCACACAGTGACAGGCGAGCTGTGGGGCAGGATGGCACTAGCCCAAGATCATGGGACATCCCCTGGCCCATGACACTGTGCTGTTCCCAGGCACCAGTGTTTACCCCAACACACATGTCCTCTGCCAGCTGGCCTGATCCTGGGCACCCTGAGAGAAGGGCAGGGCAGCGGGCACCCTCTTGGGGCTCCCTGGACCCCAGCCATTCTGGCAGGCAGTGCTCAGCTGCTCTACTGTCCTTGAGACCTCCCCACTGCGGGGACAAGGCTGTGTGCCAGCATGGGCTGGGTCAGCTCTGCCAGAGACTCACCTTTTCTTGGGACCTTGGCTCCCCATCTGTCCTTAGAGACCCTGGCCCCAGGTGACACAGGTCACAGATGCTTCATGAGCCAAGGACAGCTGCACGTGGCTTGCAAGCACAAAGCACAGTGGGCTGTAGGGTCTGCCCCATCCCCAACACAGCTCCCTGGGCTGCGTGTGCCAGCCCAGGACAGGATGCAGGGTCTACCAAGCCCCACAGCGAATTCAGCGGTCCCTCAACTCCTCCTCACTCCTCTTCCTGTCCCCCAGCCTCTGTCTCCCCACACTCAGCCTTTCTGGGACAGCTTGCCTCTGTGCCCCTCCACGAGGCTCTGTTGTGCAGCTCCCTTCCATGCCCATGCTCCCCACAGACCCCAGCACTCCATCATCTGCACACAGGACCCAGACACGTCAGATCTCAGTGCTGGCTGGGGACACCCTGCAGGGAGAGTGGACACTGCAGTGTCATCAGAGCCATGCCTGGATGGGGCCTGCAGTTGGTGTGGCCAGCCTAGGCGAGCTGGGCAGAGGGCAGCACCAGCAGCGAAGGAGGCCTGCATTGGAGGCTGCAGGGAGAAGCCTAGGACAGACCTTTACTTGGGGGTGTGGCACCATGTTGTAGAACTGGCTTCCAGCAGGCCCATCTCACTTGGAGTTCAGGGGCTAGAGGATGGGGAGGGGACTAAGTGCACGGAGCTCCAGCCCTGCTGTTCAGTGACCACTGTGAGAAGTGAGATCCCTGTGGGGTCCCCAGCATCACCGGCTCCGCCGGCTGTTTCAGCAAAGGACCCGGCAGGCTTGGAATCAGCCCAGCACATCATGAGCAAAGGCAGCCACACTGAGTATCCTGGGCAGGCAGAAGAGGATGGGGTAGGCTGAGGGTCCCTCTTCAGGGCGCAGATAACAGGGTGTGGCCGGATGGAGATGGGGGGACTGAATGGGGGCAAGAGGAAAGAGGCAGCTATAGGCTGGTTGGCCAGTATGTCCCACGTGTGGGACACGGGACTGCAGCATGTAGACCTTGCATGGGCTCTCAGGAGGTGCCACCACACTGTGTACCTGACCCAGCTTCAGGGGTAGCAGGCCATCCTGGGAGGGGAAACTCTGCCACCTCCAGCCCCTTGCATGCCCGCCAGCACATGTGTGTCCCTGGGGTGGGCGCTCCTGCTTGCCTTCAGCCACAGCCCCATCCATTGCACCCCAGGGTTAAGGTTCCCAGCCCCATCTGCCTTCCAGCCCACCTGCACTACAGGGTCATCAGACAGGCATGGGAGCTGCCCTGTGCACCTGGGTAACAGGCTACCCCAGGGCCCCTCTCTGCCTTATCTGTTGGTGCCCGTGAAGCCTGAGGACATAGTCAGCCAAGTCTCTGTCCCCAGGGAGGCAACAATGCTGGCCACACTGTGGTGGTGGATGGCAAGGAGTACGATTTCCACCTGCTCCCCAGCGGCATCATCAACACCAAGGCGGTGTCTTTCATTGGTGAGTGTCCCTTGCCCGCCATCCCCGCACTGCAGTGAGCTGGAAGCCTCAGGAACACCTGTGTGCAGGTCCACCTGTAGCCCTGGGCTGGCTGGACATCAGGAGCTGGTGTAGGAGTCACCCACACAGCCAGCTGCCAACCAAGCCCGGTGGGAGCAGACAGGCACAGAGCCTGTCCTCCCAGCCTCACAGACCAGATGCCCCGGGCGTCAGAGGGCCCTGGAGGCTCTGCTGAGCCAGACTCCCTGTGTGCATGCAAAAGTCCATCCACTGGTGTGCCTTTCCCTGAGGTCTGGTTGCGTGTGCAGGTGGGTAATCACGGCGGGCAGCATGGATCAAGTGGGGTCCCTGCTGTGTGACCCCAACTGCCTGACAGGCTCCCAGCCCTGGGCCCTGTCCCCATGCTGCAGGGGCCCCCTGCCCCACAGTCTCCCAGCACTCCAGGCCCTGTGCACATCCTCCCCTGCTATCCTTGCTGCAGGCACCTGTGACCTTTTGTGCCCCTGAGAGGTGAAGCAACCTTGTTCCCCAGAATCTTGTCCCCCCTTCCCACTCTATCAGAGGGCTGGGGGGCTGTCCTGGTCTAGTTCGTAGCCTGTGGCCTGGCTGCATCTGGCCCATTCCCTCTCGCTCTGGCCAGCCCACTTGAGACCTAGCTGGGCCTCAACCCGTTGGAAAGTGCAGGTGTGGAGCAGCCTGGTTGTGCCCCAGGGCCTCTGCCTACTGTGCAGGAGCCAAGGCGAGCACCGGCTGAGGGCTGGCCTTGTTCTGCTGAGTCCTGGCCCCATTCTGGGAAGGCTATCTGCCTAGACACTGAGGCCAGGTCAGGGCCAGGCCAGAACCAGGCTGCACGGTCACCAGGAGCACTAGCAAGTAGGCATCCAGCCAGTGTGCTAGGCACCCTGTGAAGCCACCTCTGTCATGTGGTCATTTCAAAATGCTGTGGCATTTGGGTGACCTTTCCTGCTCACTGTGACTAGTGCAATCTGGGTCACTCCCTTCTGGACTGAAGTTCCATCTCCCTCAGACCAACTGTGCATGGCCACCCAACCAGGGGCTCCCATGGGAGGCAGCGGGGCTCTCTGCTGGGCTTCTAATGGTCTGAGTGAGATGTCCCTTCAGCTCAGACGCACATCAGCATGTGGCATGTCCTCAGGAGGGCTGCCCTGCCTCTGCCCACGTGGAACCCCCTGCAGACCCCATGTCAGTTTCCATCAGTGGAAAGAAAATGCCTCAGAGTGTGTCGATCCTGGGCGCAGTGGGGCTGTGCTGTCTCTACGGCTCCCCTTCCCCATATTTAGGCTTTTTGGGTAAATAAGCCTTTTACTGAGGTCTGGGTCACATCATGAAATCCTCCCTGGAGGTTGCAGCCTTGGTGTCTACGTCCCTAAGACCGGTTTTACCACGGATGATCTGTGCAGTTGCTGGTCACTGCCCTCCCTCCACCTCAAGGTCACCACTCATCTGCCTGCAGCACACACGTGCTTTCTGCCACACTAGTGTCTTTACCTTTTTTGGTTTTTTTTTTTGGACTTGCAAAACATACTCAGCGGTTTTACCATTTAGATCAATTTTTAGTGTCTTTTAATTGACTTTATTTCTTAGAGCAGTTTCAGATTCACAGCAGAACTGAGGCAAGTACAGCACATTCCCAGGACTCCTGTCCCCCACACGTGCAGCCCCCATGTCACACTTTGTCACCACGGAGGAGCCACATAACCACTGCCCTCGCCCACCTGGAGTTTACATGAGGCCTCCTCTCTAGCGGTTGGTGCGTGTAGAAAAATGTGCAGTGACACACATCCACCGTTAGTGTCACATAGGACAGTGTCACTGTCTTAAAATACCCTGTGTCCACCTGTTTTCCCTGGCCACCACCTTTGTGGTTTTGTCTCTTCTGGTGTCAAAGGTGAAGCCATATCACTTTAGTTCAAAGGTCCACTTGGCTTTTAATTGCCACCCAGGATGGGCAACACTTGGCCTTCATGGAACAGAGTGGGAGTCCAGTGAGTGGGCAGAGGCAGCCGCAGTGGCCACTGGGGGTGTCACGGTCCTCCCTGTGCAGGGCCGGATGGAGGGGACAGCCTCACAGTGCTCACTCATGGGTAGAAAACTGGCCTGTTTCCAAGTCCAGGTTGAGGTCACAGCCCTTGGCACCACGCTGCCATACTGGTCTGGTCTGGCATTGGGGTGGTTTGTGGCCCCATCCAGAACCCTGACCTGCCTGACCTCACCAGCCTCAGCAGGGCCTCTCCACTGTCAGATGCGCCTCGGTTCAGCCATACACCCGGGGAAGGGCTGCTCCCAAGTTGGGCAGTTAGGAGTCAGGGTGCCATAGGCACTGCCAGGGGCCTGGGTGTGCATATGTTCAGCTGCTTGGGTAAGCACCAGGGACTGATTGCCATGCATTGTGACAGTGTAGAACCTGCCATCGTCTCAGACCAAAGCTCTGACCCTGCGTAGCCCCACCCTCCCAGCCCTATTAACCACCCTGCTGCTCCTGCCTCTAATCCAGTGACTCCAGGGACCTCACGTCTAGCTGATGTCACCCAGCATCATGTCCTCAGGGCTCAGCCATGCTGCAGCACATGTCAGGACTTCCTTCCTTCTGAGGCTGGGTCAAGGTGCTTTGTGTGATGGCCACACATGGCTCACTCATTCACCCTGTTGGACACTCAGCTGCCTCCAGCTCCTGGCTGCTGTGACCCTGGCCTGCTAGACGCAGGCTGGAATAAACTTCGGCTTCCCCAGTTCCATGGCATGGCTGTCACATGTCCTATCTATGTGTCGCAGGCAATGGTGTGGTCATCCACCTGCCCGGCTTGTTTGAAGAAGCAGAAAAGAACGAGAAGAAAGGTAGGTCCTGGGGCTGCAGATTACTCTGCCCAGCAGCATGCAGCACTGACGGCAGAGTGGCTGAGGCTCCCCCCATGTCACAGACCAGGGGCCTCCTGGAGGCCCAGGCAGGAAGCCCGTAAAGGAGGCTGAGCGGCCTGGCCATCGGTATTGGGCATCTGGGCTGTGAAGTGGGGACCTGGTGGGAGAAGGTTTGCATAGGGCCAAACTCCTTTGGCCTCTTGACCCCATGGTCACCCTGATGGGAGCTGGGCGAGCTCACCTGGCCTGGGCACAGGTCACCTGTGGGTGCAGCATGCCAGTGAATGCTACCCCGTGTGCCATGTCCCTACAGGCCTGAAGGACTGGGAGAAGCGGCTCATCATCTCCGACCGGGCCCACCTTGGTGAGCTTCTGACCCACAACCCTGCCTGACCACACACAGCTCTCATCCCTGTTTCTCACCCTTTCCAAAGAGCTGGGTTGGGGCCACTGGCCCCATTTGCAGACAGGGAAACTGAGGCCCAGTGAAATGCTCAGTCACACCTTCATGGAACAGGGTGGAGCCTGAGGTTCTGGAGCCCAGCTTCTGCTCCTGCCCAGTGTCCAGGGGTCACACCTTAACCCCTTTCCTGGGAAATGGTTCATGGCTACTGAGTACCTGCATAGACCTCTGCCCCTGCTTCTCTCCTGCTCCCTGGCACCTCATGGCCCGGCAGTGTTCGACTTCCACCAGGCAGTGGACGGACTGCAGGAAGTCCAGCGCCAAGTGCAGGAGGGGAAGAAGTAAGTACAGCCTGGACCCTGGGCTTGCAGGCTGGTGGCCTTGGGCACACCCAGTCCCACATGGGGGGCTCCACCCACTCAAAGACCCTGAGGACAGTGCCACCTGGTAGTCCACCTCAGGGCCCCACACTGTCCTTGCTTGCTGAGTCGCTGCCATGGCCTGAGCCACCGTGACTGCCCACAAGGGCCTTGGGGAAAGGAGAAGCAGCCTGGCGCCCCAGCCAGTGCCCACATCCTGCCCCTGTGTGCCACGGGCACTCTGAGATGTCTGCCAGGACCTCTGGTAGCCAGAGACCAAAAAAGGTCACATGAGGGTACCACCTCCAGCAGATGGCTTCACAGTTACCCATATGCCTGCAGATACCACTTTGAGCCTACACGTGCAGATGCATGCACAGCTGGCCTCGTGCTCACACATGCACACAGCCAGGCACAGGCAGTGATGGCGAGCAGCCTGCATGCTCAGAGTGGACTATGGGAGTGGTCGGCACAGCCAGGGCATCCATCTGGGGGACACAACAGCAGCCAATCCCAAGTGGCACCCTCACTACCCAGTGAGGGTGAATCCACGGCAGGGCAGCTTGAAGGCAGAAAGACTGCTGGGCACAGGCATAGGGCTGGGGCTCCAAACAGTATCCCTACCAGCCCTATGTCCCTGGGCTGTTTGAGGAGCCCAGGGCACCTCACAAAGCCCCACATTTGGTGCCCTAAGTGTCACTTCAGGGAGGCTCCTGGGATGTCTCTCTGCCTGGCCTTTATCCACAGGGTGCGCCCAGCTCTGCAGGGGCTGGCAGGGCTGCAGTAGGGCATAGTGAGGGCCAGGGGTCCTCACCAACACACAGACCCATTTTTCAGCATTGGCACCACTAAGAAGGGAATCGGACCGACCTATTCCTCCAAGGCTGCCCGAACGGGCCTCCGCATCTGTGACCTGCTGTCAGACTTTGATGAGTTTTCCACCAGGTGCTAGGGCAGCTATGGCTGGGGGACGGGACATTGGGATCACCCAGGGCAAAATTCTCTGTGGACCCCTGGGGATCACAGTGACGGTCACCTGCACAGATTCAAGAACCTGGCCCACCAGCACCAGTCCATGTTCCCCAGCCTAGAGATAGACGTCGAAGGCCAACTCAAGAGACTCAAGGTAAGTTGGGCACCCTGGGGTTGGTAAGTCATCCCTTCCCTTGCTGTGATGTCCAGACTCCTCAGAGAAACCCATCACCACCGGCTGGCATGGTCCCTACAGGGCTTTGCCGAGCGGATCAGACCCATGGTCCGAGACGGGGTTTACTTCATGTATGAGGCACTCCATGGCCCCCCCAAGAAGATTCTAGTAGAAGGTGCCAATGCCGCCCTCCTCGACATTGACTTCGGTATGTCCTCTGCTCTGTCCTGGGTTTCAGCTCCCAATGGCTTTTCATGTGTGCTGGGAACCAGCTGCCTGGGGTGGGCAGGGGACAGAGTACCACCCACACCAGGAGAATGATCCTACCTCCCAGTTTTCCCAACTTCAGCAGGGTAGGGAAAAGGGAAGGGCTGAGTTGCAGGTGAAACTTTGGGCTGTCCCAGACCCGCAGGCACAGCAGTGGACACCTTGATCCACACTGGGAACAGCCTGTTGCTACCCTCACCCCACACCCCACAGAGCCACATGGCCCTGCACACAGCACCTCATGCAGGGGTGGACCCGCCCCTGCCCTTTGCTGAGAGGCACCTTGGGCCCAGATCTGCAGGGCTGGATAAAGCCCCAACCTGTGGCCTGCTCTGTCTCGCAGGGACCTACCCCTTTGTAACATCATCCAACTGCACAGTGGGTGGCGTGTGCACCGGCCTGGGCATCCCGCCCCAGAACATAGGAGATGTGTATGGCGTGGTAAAGGCCTACACCACCCGCGTGGGCATCGGGGCCTTCCCCACAGAGCAGATCAATGTGAGTGCCCAGTCCTGCACAGCCCCACCAGCTCCTCAGCACAGTCAGGCATGCAGTAAGAGGGCCAAAGGTCAACTTGCGCCTACCGCAGCGGGCAGGTGTGGGTGTATGCATCCTGGACCCTGTCTATCCCAGAAGTGTGCAGGAACTCAGACATGGGGGTGCCCTCAGACACCCTCACTGGTGGTAGCTCATGGGTCACCTCCTCTCAGAAGGGACATTGAGTGCCTCCCTGGCCCTGGCCCTGTGGCTGGACTGGCTCGGTCCTGTTTGGGCCTCCCGCTCAGCCCAGCCCTGCGCCCTCAGCCTCCCCGCCAACTGAGGTAGGTGTGAAGGGGCATCCGGGGAGGCACGGGGCTTTTCCTGAGCAGCATAGGCAGGGGTGGATGAGGTAAACAGATCCACTGTCTGTGAACTATGCTACAGACTAGGCCCCGCCCTGCTGGCTCGGTCCCTGCTCATCCAAGCTTCACCATGGCAGTGCCGGGAAGGCTCTGAGCCTCTTTCCACAAGAACCACGGGAATCGCGTGGCCAGCGACAGGGTATCTGAGGCCTCTGACCTGTTTCCCTGGTGTAGCCAGGGGCTGCTGGGCAGCACAGCCAGGTGTGGCTGCTGGAGATACGCACGTAGAGACCACAGGGCTGACCTGTGAGGAAAGCACCTTCAGGAACCCCTGAGTCTGGGAAGGGGCGGCAGAGGGAGGAGGAGAAGGGACTCAAGTGCAGAGAGCTCCAGGCACACAGGCCCCGAGCCATGTGGATGCCCTCTTGCCCCTACAGGAAATTGGAGACCTGCTGCAGAGCCGTGGCCACGAGTGGGGGGTGACCACGGGCAGGAAGAGGCGCTGTGGCTGGCTGGACCTGATGATCCTGAGATACGCACACATGGTCAATGGCTTCACTGCGTAAGTGGCACTCCAGGGGAGTGTCCTTAGCCTCGCCATGGCTGAGGTCCATGGGGTCCCTGTGTGGGGTTCTTCCATCTCCCCCTCAAGGCTGACATGGGGCTCATGGTGGGCCTGGCACTGTGGTGGTGTCCTGGTGCTGTGAGAACTCACAACAGGTGCCTGTGTGAGACAAATGCAGGTTACAGAATCCCTGCTCAGGGTGCTAGGGGGCGGCGATACCAGCACAGTGTGGAACCACGAGCCAGGCGAGCACCCACTGCACCCAGAGCCCAGCAGTGCCTCCCAGCAGGGTCCTCTGCTCTGTCATTCAGGCCTCTCTAAGGATCTCTGAGTGTGGCTGCCGGGCTCATCTTCAAGAGCCCTGGGACACCCTGCCAGAGGGCTGGGACAGGCAAGCAGCACACCCTGTCCATTCACCCTGTGCCCAGGGTCTAGCAGTGGTCTTTGAGCTGAGGGACCTGGCATTTGGAGAAGGGCCATCTTGCAGGTGGGGCTGAGAAGGAAGAGATGCAGATGGGGTGTCGGGGGTGGAGGTGGCCAGCAGTACAGCCCACAGCTGCCCTGGACCACCAGGAGCAGTGTGGGCTCTGAGGAAGTACACAAAACCCCCACAAGAAAGGCCACCTGTGACTCCCCAAGACCTGATCTCTGCCCTGAGGGCAGAGGGTGGAGGTTCCTCTAGTGGTGCTGCCTGGTTAACAGTCCTTGGGAGGGGCACCAAGACCACCACTTCTGTGAGCCCCAGGGGAGCGCACCCCATGGTGCTGAGAATCAGCCCCACTTTGCCGCGTAGCTGGAGTTTCTGGAGTAATTTTCCCGAGAGGCAGGCCAAGGCTGTGAGCTGCATGTTTTCCACTGGGTGGCAACGTTCCCTCTGGACCCAGACTTAATCAGAACACTGCTGGGTGGGCTCCAAGCCCACCTTTGTGCGAGAAGCACAGGAACCATGCGGCCAGGACATGATATCTGAGGTTGCTGACTTCGGTTTCCCTGGTACAGTTTCATGGCACAGACTCAGAAGCACAAGGGCCAGGACAGCATGGCACTGGAAGCACTGCCTGCTCACTGCCACCACTGGGTCAGGTCCAGCAAAACCCATCCATGTGGCCCATGGCACCCGGGGCCTCCACGGAGGGAGGGAAGACAGAAAAGGGGAAAGAGGAAAACCCAGAGGCCTGGGTCTACGGGTGGCACAGAGAGGCAGCTGCTGTTGTGACACTGGCTGTCCCAGGGGCAGAGATGAGGGTACCTGAGGGTGAAAGGGACATGATGACACACTCATGGCACTGGGCCCCCACATGGCCATGCTGTGGGCAGATATGGCTAAGCCTCGGGTTGACATGGCTGCAGCTGACCAGGAGGAAGCCACAGTTGCAGGAAAGGATTTCGGACCCAGGCACTCAAGGAGAGCGGGACGGCCAAGGCACAGGCCAACAGGTGCTTCTGCACCATCACCTCTAGCAGTTTTCCAGGATCCCCCAGTCTTCATGGTTAATACTAGAAGAAGCAATAGGGTGAGAACCAAACCAAAGAGCGTGGACCATTTCTGCACCTCTCACCCCTTGACTTCCGGGCAGGCTAGCCTTGACCAAGTTGGACATCCTGGACGTCCTGAGTGAGATTAAAGTTGGCATCTCATACAAGCTCAATGGGAAGAGGATTCCCTACTTCCCAGGTACATGACATGAGCCGGTGTTTGCCTGGCCACTGGGCACCAGAGGAGAAGGGGACGAGGAGGGGTGGCATTGCCAGCAGGTGGAGTGCAACCGCTTTGCTCCAATGGCCTGCCTGGCCTGGCTTTGGCCTCTCACGGACTCTTGGCAAGGACTGTGGGGAGTCCCGGAGAGGCTTGCCTCCTGAGAGTGGGATTCTGTTAGTGGATGTGGATGGTTCTGGAAAACCAAAAGCCCTCTGCAGACAGAAAGATGACTGTTTCATTTTTTTCATTCTTTTTTTTTTTTTTTTTGCGGTACTGGGGATCGAACTCAGGATCCTGCACTTGCTAGGCAGGTGCTTATTCCACTGAGCTATATCCCCAGCCCACTGTTTCATATAGGAAAACGTTTCCTGGTTAGGTTTCTTTTACTTTTAGGAGGAGGGATGAAACCCAGAGCCCCACCCATGCTAAATACTCACCCAGCCCTGACTCCCTCCCCAGCCACGGGCAGACGTGTAAAGATCTGGCTGGGCTCCTGCCCACTCCCTGTCCTTCCTTCTGAAAAGTGTACCAGTGTTCTTTTCCTGGACGCTGTCTTGCGCGCATGAAACATGCCTTTTGGTGTCACACCATGGTTTTGTCCAACCTGCTCTGCCGCAGCTATGGACATCCCTTACTTTCCACCTGCACACAGACCCGAGTGGACCCAGAGGTCGCTTTTGGTGTGGGAGTCATGCACACCCTCGAGGGCCCTACTGACCCTGGCCTTTGAGAGGGCGCCCTGTGAAGGCCCAGTCTCCTCCTGGTGGTTGTTGTGGCTGTGCACATGGGATGTGTCCCCTGGGCAGACCCTTCGGGGCCACTTGTTCCAAGGCCTCCCACTGGCAGGGGTGGTTGGCATGGCCCAGAGGTCCCTGCTGGGGAGGCGTTAACACCCCCAAGGGCAGGGCATATGTCCTCATTAGTGCTATAGGACGCCATTCTCCTGGGGTTGGCTCCCAGGCAGAGTGTGACACCCTCAAGAACCTTGGTGACTGTGTGTGGCTATCTAGAAGGCCCCTGGCCACTCCTTACTCACCGCAAAACACCAAGCCAGCCCAGAAGGCCCCTCGCCGGCGCCAGCTCCCTGCCCGCCAAGTGTTACCTCAGCACCACATACCTGCGGCAGACAGTCCATGGGACTCCCTCACCCCTCTCTACCCCCCCAGCTAACCAGGAAATACTCCAGAAGGTTGAGGTGGAGTACGAGACACTGCCTGGCTGGAAAGCAGACACCACAGGGGCCAGGAAGTGGGAGGACCTGCCCCCCCAGGCCCAGAGCTACGTGAGGTTTGTGGAGAACCACGTGGGTGTGGCAGGTGAGTGCCTTCCCCCTCCACACAATGGACACCCTCAGGGGGCCAGGTCCCAGTGCAGGGCATAGAGGAGCAGTAAGAACCTGCCCAGTGTGGTGACCACGTGAATGCATCAAGCAGGGAGGGGCAAGGAGACCAGAGCTGGGTACAGGCACCATCAGCAGCTCCAGCCAGATGAGGTTGTGCTCCCTTCAGCAGGAGTAGCAGCCCGCCAGATGTGGCAGGGTGGGTGGGAGGCACCCTGTCCCTGTGCATGCGAGCTGACTCCGTCACGGGGTGCATGGTGTACAGGCGCGGCGGCTTACCCAAGGGGCAGGGCCAGGTCTGCTTGCTGCTGCACTTGGTGGCCTTCCTCAGGCGCTGCCTTTATAATGTGAACCTCACAGCGTTTTCTATTTTCAAAACAACAGTTCCCTTTGCCAAGTGAACTATGCTACACAAAACTGTTCCTTTGTGGGCTTTGTGCCCTGGGTGCACCGTGACCACCCTCTGTTGCCCTTTCAGTCAAATGGGTCGGTGTTGGCAAGTCCAGAGAGTCCATGATCCAGCTGTTCTAGACCCGGCAGAGTGGCTGCCCCAGGCCACAGCCATGCCCCATCCCTTCAGGAGCGGCTGCAGCCGTGTTCCTTGGCATCACAAGCAACGCTGAAAACAAAACATCTGAAAATTATTTTCTGTACTTCTATTTTTCCACTGAAGCTTTTGGCTCCACCCATTGAATACTACAGTGGCTTTAAACATCTGAAAGCCAGCACTGTGTACAGTTTTTAAAGTTCTGCTATTTAAAATGAGCCCAAGTGCTCAAAACAGAGGCCTTGTGTGACACACTGTCATGGTGTGTCCTTTTGGAGTCATGTAATAAACATGTCCAGGAGCCCCTGAGTGTGTGGCAATTCTGTGCCTGCCTTGACTCTGCCCTGCTGCTTTCCAGCCCGGAGAGGTGACCCCTCTTCATGACCAGAGGATGCCTGGTGCAGGTTCCTGACAGGAAAGCCTGTCCTGCACGTGAGCTGGCTGCCACTGCTACGGTACCTCAAGGCCGAAGTAAGAGGCGGGTGGAGACTTACAGACACAAGCATATGGTGGTTGCAAGATAGGAAGGCCTTGGAGTTCAGGGTATGGCGCAGGCCTAGGGTGGGACAGAGAAGCAGGATTGGTTCCTTGGGTTTCCTAGAATTACTTCCATCTATAATATAAGGAAGCGGGTAGGAGAGAGCTTCCAGGGGAGCTTCCCAAGTAGAAGGTGCCTGCCCAATGCCCAGTTTAGAATTCCCACGGATACCTGCATGGGTCACCTGCAAGAGTCCTCCAATGGGCCTTGGCCCACAGGTCTCTCTGCCCCTTCTGGCTTGTTGGGCATGTCATGGACTGCCTGCCTCCTGGCTCTGCCAGGTGTGCTGCCCACTTGGGTCTGTAACAGCCTTGGAGCCAGGCATGGTGACACACACGTGTAATCTCAGCATTCTGGAAGTCTGAAGCAGGAGGATCACAAATTTCAGTTAAATTAATAAAAAAAAGTTACCAGGCATGGTGGCACATGCCTGTAATCCTAGCACTCAGAAGGCTGAGGCAGGAGGACCCATGCAAGTTCAAAGCCAGCCTGAACTACAAAATAAGCTCAAGACCAGTCTGTTGTGTTTTTGTTGTTTTTGTTTTTGTGCCAGGAATCCAACTCATGACCTCAGGCTTGCCAGGCAAGCACCTATGCCACTGAGCTATATCCCTGGCTCAAGACCAGTCTGAACAGCATAGTGAGACCCTGTCTCAAAAGGACAAAAAAAAAAAAAGTTCCAGTTACACCTGGACGATTTAGTGTCTTGAAACCTTGTCTCAAAAAAATGTTTTTAAAGAATTTACAGAAGGGCTGGGAATGGGCCCAATGATGGGAGTCCCCAGGGCAAATAAAGTTTCGTGTCCTGTGTGAGCGTCCCCCTCTGTACACCTGACCTGCACACCCGCGCCGGGCCACGGCCAGGGCTCCAGAGGGTGACTGCCTTGGCAGGAGTCACAAGGGCGTCTGCCAGTGTGAACAGCTTCCGGCGCGAGGGACACGGGACGCGGGTCGCCAGGACAGGAAAGGAGCGGGAGAGGCTCGCGGTAAACATCCAGGAGCAAACCTGGCGAGCCGCCAAGCAGGGCTGACGATGACAGTGGCTCTGCAGAGACCTCAGGCCACTTCCTCCGAGGAAGCCACGACAATGGTGTCCTTGACAATCCTAGATAAAATCTCACTTCTCCCCACCCGCGTTAAATAAACATGGACGCTCAGGGACCGGGGGAGGGGGGAATGGGACGCGGGCAACCCCGTGGCACCAGTGGAAGCGGCCCGAACCCGTCACGGTTGAGAGCCGGGACCACGTGCGCCGCCCTAACACTCCAGGCTTGTTCACCATAACTGTCACCAGGTTCACCAAGGCCAGGACCAAAACATCAACTCACGCCGCCTCCCAGAGCAGGCAAGCTAGGTCTGCCTCCCCCCGCCCCGGCCAGTTTCGGCGTATCACGCGCCGCAACGCCCATAAGTCCCGCCTAGATCTAGCGTCCAGCCACTCCTCTCCGACTTTCGGCCGCCCGCCTCTCCTTTCCGACCTCGCCCTCTCTCCGGGCTCTTCCCGCGCGCCGAGTCCCGCCTCCAGCCTCCTCGACCTATCCCGCCCCGCGTCTCGCACGAGCCCCGCCTCCAATGTCTTCTCTACCTATCCCGCGCCCAACTGTTGGCGCACTGCTCTGACGTCAGGGTCGGCGCGGCGTGCGCGGCGTGCGGCGTTCTGCTTCCTCCGGCCTGGCGGCCATGCCCAAGCGGGGCTGCCCCTTCGCGGATGCAGCCCCGCTGCAGCTCAAAGTCCGCGTGGGCCTGAAGGAGCTCAGCCGTGGCGTGTGCTCCGAGCGGTACTCGCGGGAGATCTTCGGTGAGTGTGGGCGCTGCGGCACCAGGCCGCTCCAGGCTTACCCAGCGGGCGCTCTCCCCTTTGCACCCTTCCCGGAGCGGGGTCCTACCCGGTGGAGAACTTGTGGTCAGAGGGGCAGAACGGTCTCGGGAAGCGTGGGGTCGGTGCTCGGGGTCCGGAGCGGGGAGCCCTTCGCACGCAGAGTCCAGACGGATCGGTGTCACGGGCTTCTCTTCGGGGTAACCACCCCCCGGCCAGATGCAGAGTGAGCTTTTGGTTTGTGCCTAGAACGCAGTTAAAAGATGACCCAGAGTGCTTGTGAGTGGTGCTGCTGTGCATTTGGGGTGCGAGAGAGCCCAGCTTTCAGAGATAAAATCTCCAGGCCTTGCCCGCTACTTTATCCCTGCTGTGCCCTCTCCTCGGGCGCTGGTGTTCCAAACCTGAATGGGCTCCCAAGCCGTGCAGGTGATCAGATGAGCGAAGCCCTAGAAACTGTGGCTGGCCTGCAAGACTACGCCTTTAAAAACGTAAACACTGTTATAAAAAAGAATGAAGTAACATCGCAAGTTGTCTGTGTCCACTTTGTGTTGGAGCATTTGCAGGGGCATGTCCCTTACAGAGCCGGCTTGGCGAGACCTAGCGATAGCGAGGCAGGGACCGGCAGCTAGTGTAGCGGTTCGGCTTCAGCCAGTCTGTTTCCACTGTTGTTGCTGCTGCGCAGTGTTCTCATAGAGCCTCAACATACTGCGTCTCCATCCTGGCTGTTTTGGAGTGAGCACAGCTGGGACTGGCACCCGGTATTTGCTTTTGTGAGGGTCCTTAGGCACATCGTGTAGCTTGATGGAAAGCACTGCTCCCAGCTGCCACTTCAGCTCCGAGACATGGGTGTGTGTCAGCGTCTCAAAGGTCTGGAAGGTTGTGGGATTCCTTGGTCAGGAGCTGCTACGGCTGGCAGGTCCCTCTGGGGGGGTGGAAAGGGCTTGGGGCTTTAGATGCAGCTCTAAGCCTTTGGGTGCTTTGGTCATTAATGTTGCTAGTGCTTCAGGGTACAGAGCTTACTCAGCATGATTCTCCCACTTGGAAGGAGGGAAAGTTCTGGGACGGAAAGATGTGCAAGCCCAGTGAATTGAGGGCAGTGAGCATACCAGTAGAGGGAGCCTCTGGATCAAGCACAGGCAGGGCTGCAGGATCCAGAACCTACCTGAGCCACATGGCAGCTGAGCCAAGTGAAGCAGCAGGGGAAGAGCATTTTCAGTATGGGCAGAGTGGGTCAGGGTGACAGGCACAGAGGTGCACGTTGTGCCATGTGGTGGGTCTTGGGCTGACTGCGTGAATCCTTCAAGGCTGCACGGTGTAAATTAATGAATGGTCTTTGTTCCCCAGAGAAGACCAAGCAGCTGCTTTTCCATGGGGCCCAGGCCTGCAGAGACCATGTGTGGGGTGAAAACTGTGCCATTGTCAACCTGCCAGAGTCCCCAAAGCCTGGCCCCACAGAGACACCTCGCATTGCAAGGGGTCAGATGCTGATTGGACCCGATGGCCGACTGATCAGGAGCTGTGCCCAGGCCTCCAAAGCTGGTAAGTGCCTGCCAACGGTACTTGTGGCTATGATGTTAAGGGTGATGGTGGAAAAGTGGTCTGCTTGGGACTTTTCCTCACTTGGGCAGGCAGGAATACCACCCAGAGTCTAACACTGCACAAATGGCAGGAAGCCGAGAAGCCTCCCATTGTGTGGAGGTTGTTAAACAGCTCCTAACTCTGGAACTAGAGTAGAAGCAGAGGCTCGCCAGGTGCCTACTGCAGCTCCTGAGCCTTGTAGAGGGAGCACATTGGCCAGGTGGGTCTGTGGCCTTGGGGCTCTGGGCTCAGGGGTCTCGGGGCAGGTTAACAACACTTGCCAGTTTCATCCCTGGTCTGGTCTCTGGCCTAGCAGGGTCCAGAGGCAGTTTTGGCCACACGGTGGCATGGTGGGGCTCCCAGAAATAGGACAGAGATTAATAAAGCAGTAGCAAGGGCTGTTTGTTTGCTTGTAAGTGGTGGTAGCAATGCTGGAGTCTCACCATGTATTTCTAGTTGAATAGGGTCTAGGTGCTATACTTGATCTGTGGGTTATCTAAAGAACTCAGTGGTAGAAGGGTTGGGGCCCTCTGCCTTCACTTTCGGAAAGAAGCAGGTGGTCCCGCAGCGCCGTGTCCTTCCAGCCTCAAGGGCTGACAGCTTGTTGTTTCTTCCTCACAGACCTGTCCGGGGCAGCAGCCCACACCTGCTCATCGTGCGTGCGAGCTGTGGATGGGAAGGTGGTCTGCAGCCAGTGTGAGCGGGCCCTGTGTGGGCAGTGTGTGCGCACCTGCTGGGGCTGTGGTGCCGTGGCCTGTGCCCTATGTGGGCTTGTGGAGTAAGTGCCTTGGTCCATGGAGCCATCCCTCCTGTCCCTCTCCCCAGCATGTTCAGGACCCTCAGGATGCCCTGTAAGGAACAAGTGGGTCCTCTGTTGGTGCCATTGCTTAATGGGATGGGACACAATGGTCAAAGATGTTTTGCTCACCTTTATTTATTTTCTGAGGATTCAGTGATCCTTTCTAGAGGAAATCCAAGTTTCATAAGCCATCTGCTATCTCTAGGACCTCCTGTCTTCAAGTACCTCTTTGGTCTTCTCCGCCTTCCTGTTTAGGACTGGGTAGCCAGCACTTTCTCATGGATTTGCTTCCTCTGTATTGGGAAATGCCTGACACGGGGGCAAGTCTGTGCTGCGGTTATGCAGCACATGGGACTTGTTTGTAGGGTTATCACTTGTTTCATAACTGCCCTCACAGCTGTTCCACCTCATTCAGGACAGGCCCCTGGGACACACGTGCAGGGGTCCAGCCCCATCCCCATGGAACAGCTCTGTAGATCTGAACAAGTTTAGACCCAGTAGGTGGTAAAAGCAGCTGTGTAAAGTTGAAAACCACATCTCACATGGTAAGCCCTTTCCCTCAAGACGCTCTTCAGTTGGGACAGATTGAGAAGGCGGGATGGTGGGCGGGGGGAGAAGGGCTGAGTGGGGCATGCTATAGGGCGAACTGGATCCCCACGGCCAGGTGCTTGGGTGGTTCAGACTGGCCCTTTGAGTACAGAGCCTTAGGCTAGTTATGAAGGTGGGATACTCTTCCGTGGGTTTGATAGCCCAGCCGCTCTTCCTCCTAACAGGTAAACGGGAAGGGGCAGGGACTTCCCAGCATCATCTTCCTGGAGAGGAAGCGAGCCCAGAGCAGGGCAAGCAGATTTGAGCCGCAGGAGCCCTCCAGCCCCATGTAGCTGGGTTCAGGGTCCCCCACCCTCCCTGATGCTGGTGTCCTCACACCTGCTTTCTGCTTCTTCCTCCCCAGACACACACTGGTTTCCAGGGGACTCTGACTTCCTTTGTGACATGCTCTTCTCATGCCACAGCCCAGGAGGTCAGCTCTCTACTCAGTGGCCAGAGTGGTGCCGTCAGGCTTGGGAGCTGGGCCTGTGCCCTCCTGCTCCATTCAGACACACCCTGGTCAGAACCCTGACCCCTAGGAGTATTGGGTTTCTCTACTGTGGCTCTAGTTTACCTGGGACACAGCCCAGCTGGCCTCCGGTGCCCCACTTGGTGGCCCTGCGTCCCCGCCTGCTGTCCTCCCACTTACAGACCAGCTGCTGGGGCTGCTCACTGGCTCCCGTCCAGGGCTATAGGTGGCAGCTCTGACTCTGCTCATGTCCACGTATCCTTACTGTTGTCATGCAGTATGTTGCTGCCATGCATCCCTCCCCGAGAGTGGCAGGCTCCCCTTGGAGCCTTGGTCATCAGAAGTCACTGCTTCCAGTGTAACCTGTGAGCTCTAGGACATGTGTGGGCAGTTCCAGAGGCGGGCAGCACGACCGTACAAGGCTTGAGTCAGGCTCTGCTGGTCAGCTTAGGTGGCAAAAATGCACTGTCACACTTCTAGAGGCCAGAGGTCCAAGGCAGGGGCCAGCAAAGTGGGATCCTGTGGAGGCTACGAGGGAGAATCTGTTCCGGGCTCCTCCTGGCATCGCTGGCTGCAGGAATCCTCAGTATGCTGTCAGTGGCCATATTCTTCCTTTGTCCTTGTGTTTTTCTCCCCGAATGGCATTCTCTTTAGGACACTGTTGTGATAGTGTCGCGATGACATCCTTTCTGATCGTATTTGCTCACCCAGTGTGAAAGAGAGGAAAAGCCCAGGCTCCTGAGCCACAGCATGTGGCTGAGCTTGGTCCTCCTCCCAGGATGCTGTTCCCAAACACCCCGAGCCACCATTGTCACAAGAGCCCTTCTACAAATGAGAGTGTGTTCTGAGGTGTCCTGGGTGCAGACACCAGTGGCCCAACAGGACACAGTCAGCCCTAACACAGCTCTTCTCTTTCCCCTGCACCTGCAGCTGCAGCGATGTGTGTGAGAAGGCGCTGTGCAACAGCTGTGCCATGTTCGAAGCCTGAGGCCACATGTCCACGAGGAGCTTGTGTGTGTGTGTTTTGTACTTTGATGAGAGAAGTGAATAAAGCCTTTATATTTGCACACACAGACTCCTGTCTGTCAAAGTGTAAGTGTGGAACCTGTCACAGGCCGGTGTCACTGGGCAGGGTGATGGTGACAGCAATGGGCAGCCTGCAGCACCCTTGAAGCACATGCCCTGCTCAAACCCAGGACCTGGCTCCAGAAGGCATCAGCACTGTGCCAGGCTGCCCTGGGTAGGTTGTTCCCAAACTGTGCCTCAAATGCTGCTGTCAAACACGTGGCTGTCACAGCCTGGTGTCTTGTGTGCTTTCTTGGTATCTGAGTGACCTGGGCCTCAGATGACTTGGCAGGCCCTGCCTACAGGATCTGTGGTATGGCAGGGGTGGAGCCTGGGCTGGGGACTAGAGATCCTTGTTCCATTTTCATTGGCCATGGTTGCATGGCCCAAAGACGAGTTGAGGGGCCTGGAGGATGGGAGTGGCTCCCCACATGTACATCCCTGGGGGCTGTCCTAAACAAGGTGGGTCCCTGACCCCCAAGGTCTCAGTGGGCACTTGATGTGCCACTCTGGAACCTGGGACTAGGACAGATTTGAGGCTGAGGGCAGGGAGCGGGGGAAAGCCTTCCCTATTGTGGCACTGGACATGTCACTGAGGATCCAGGGTGCAGTGACATGGTTCTCAGGAAAACCATTCCAGAGTGGGCTTTAGCCAGGGCCAATGGGTAGGGGAGGGAGCCTGTGAGTGGGGTTGTAGATCCTACATGACTCTTCTAGACCTGGAGCATTCTGAGGCCTTCAGGCTTACCTGGCCTAAGCTCCGACTGATGGGTGCTCCATGTCACAAGCTTTGGAAGCAAGTGGCCGTGGTCACCTTGTGTGGGCAGTTCCTGTCAGGGCTCGCTTCCCCTCTGGTCCCAGAGTCCCAGAGCCGCCTCCCAGTCTCCACCTGCAGATTTGGACACCCATGCTGTGGCCATTCCACTGTGTCCTCCGGCCTCCACCCACCTGGTCACCCTCGGCTGCTCTGCACAGCCCCCACTCGTGCAGCAGCCAGCTCCACCCCTGCGTCCAGTGCTCTGCTGGCTGGTCCCGTCTCTCCTGCCTCTGGGCGGGCTCCACCCAGAGTGCTCAGCTCTGGGCCCTTCCTCTCCCACCGCTCTGCGGGCAGCTGCAAGGCTTGCTTTCAGGCTTGGCTTGAGCAGCACCTGCACCCTGGTGCACAGTTCCCATCCTTGTTCCCTCAGCCTCTGCCTCATTGCCAGCTGCAGCAGCATTAGTGGCAGCTGGTGCACAGGTTTGTCACCAGTATGTGTTGGGTATCCAAGTGGCCTTTAAACAAGAAAAGGCAGGTCATCTAGACTCTGGGCAGCAGCCTGAGGGCAGTGGAGGGGCCTAAACTCAGCATCCATGCTGAGGAGACGGGCAGAGCTGGGCTCTGGGTTTGCACACTGAACACTGGAGGGGGTGCTACCCTGTACTAGAGGAGAGTGGAAGACAGCAGGAAGCAGGTCCCTTCCCAGCCGTGGACCGGGAGCCTCACCCCCCCGTGGGGCAGAGCCCACAGTACCTTGGAGCAGCTGCTCTGTCCTTCACAACAGCCAGCCATTGCTAGTATTTTTTGTTTCAATCTAACATGCAGTAAGATAAAACGTACAAACTTGGTGTCTAGTGAAAACAAACATGTAGAGAATGGGAGGATACATTTTACAGTGAGAAGGAAAATCAGTCAGTAGAAGGAAAGCTGGGAGACTTCATGGCTAGAAGAATCAAGAAGGGGAGGACATAAAAATGGCTCTTGGGCTGGGGATATAGCTGAGTGGCACAAGTGCCTGCCTGGCAAGCTCAAGGTCCTGGCTTTGATCCCCGAAACTGCAAAAAAAAAAAAAAAAAAAGGCTCTCATAGCTGTATTGTTTCTGTCCAGAATGGGCAGAGGAGAGGAAAGGGATGAGAACTGTAACAGTGACCCACCCCGGACATCCAGAGGTAAGAACGTAACGTCTGAGTTGGGAGGTTCGCTGGACAAGATCAAAAGCAAGGCAAACGCTAGAAGAAAAGATTCACAGCCTGACGACAGCAGAAGTGGTCCAAAAGGAACCAGCAGCTGGGGTAGGACGTGAGCAGAGCCAGGCACAGTGGTGTGTACTTGTAACCCTCAAAGCACTTGGGAAGCTGAGGCAGGACTACGAGTCCCAGGCCAGCCTGAACAGCAGTATGAGAGATGAGGCAGCATTGGGTAATCTGGCATGTGAGTGGGGCTGCTGTGTGGGTGCAGGAAGGTTTTTGAAGTAATAATTGCTGTAAAGCGTCTAAATTTGATGGAATCATAAATCTACTTGTCTAAGCAGCCCAGTGAGCCCCAAACAGAAACACGGAGAAAGTCCCAGGAAGACACATCATGGTGAGATTCTTTAAAATCAATGAAAAAGAAAAATCTTCAACAGCTGAAGAAAACAGACCACTTCAGAGGAACCAAGATGGGGATGGAGCTCGGGCAGCCGGTGGGTAAGTAGCACCTTGCAGTTTTGAAAGAGCTGAGGGCGGGGCATGGTGGCACACACCTGTGAACCCAGCACTAAGGTTGAGGCAGAAGGAGTTGGAGGCCAGTCTGAACTGTGTAGTGAGGCCCTGCCTCAAAAACCAAAGAGAAGCCGGGCATGGTGGCACACACCTGTAACCCTAGCACTTGGGAGGCTGAGGCAGAAAGATTGCTTTGAGTTCGAGTCCAGTCTGGACTTCAAAGTCAGTCCGAGGCCAGCCTGAACTGCATAGTGAAACCCTATCTCAAAGAAGAAGAAAAAAGAACAAAAGCCAGCCAGCCTCGAATTCTGCGCCCAGTGCTGTAACTTGAATGCAGTGTCCCCTGTATGTCGTTAGTGACAGTGGACTATGACAGGTGAAAGTATCTGACAAAAACAAAGGTGAAAAGAATTTCAGCCATGCCAAAGCTGAAGGAATTGCTGCAACTGTTGGAAAGCAGCTTTGCAGGCAGAGGAAGACAGCAACAGCTGGGAAGGAGAGGTGCACCACGCTGAGGCACTGGCAGAGTAGGCACCGCGAGGGTGTTCTCTTCGTGCCCCTGACATCCCTTCCTGGCTGTGTGTCGAGAACACCCATGCTGAACAGTAAACAACCTGCTCAAGGTGGGCAAAGGACCTCACTGAACATTTCTCCTCGGGAGGAGTGTGGATAGCATGGCACATGAGGAGCTGCCCACTGTCAGGAAGCTGCAGGTCCCACCACAGGCCACTGTGCTGTCAGTGAGGCTGTAATGTACTCCCACTGCAGAAGGCAGACCATTCTTCAGGGAGCTACAGAGCTGCCGTGGGGTCCAGCATCATTGGAGAATGTCGCCAAAGAAATGATAACGTACAGTTGGGGCTGGCTTTTATGTATATATGCATATGTGTATTTGTCCTTGACTTGTACCCCAATGTTTATGGCAGCTCTATTCCCAGTAGCCAGAAAGTAGGAACAACCCCGCTGGCCATCGTCTAGCACAGCGGGCTGAACAAAGCCTACTGTAAACACAGAGAATGTGATTCCACCTTAGAAAGGACATTCCGCCCCATCCAGTGTGAACCTGAAGGACGTGACACTAATGGGCCAGACACAGAAGGGCTAACCTTGCATGACCCCGCCCGAGGGAGGGGTCTAAAGGTGGGACAGGAAGCAGAATGTGGGTGCCAGGGCCTGCGACGGAGAGCTGCCACTTAATGGCACAACTTTCATCTGGGGAGACCAAGCTCTCGAGGTGACAGCTGACGGCATAGCACGTGAGTGTATCAGCGCCGACTATTCGCCTAAAAGTGGTGAGTGTTTAAATGCGCACACATTTTACCACCAGAAAATATCATTAAAATAAACAACTGTTCAAGGCAAAAATGCAGACACTTTATTTGGAAGTTTATGACATATTTGGAAACAAAATTCATGACAATCCCAAGGCTGAGACAGGAGAAATGAAAGTACAGTGGACCGCTGTTCAACTTCTCGTACTCCGTTTGAAGGCGGGCTGTAAGAAAAGATACCGTAAACCCTGCAGCCTCCAGCCTGGGGATCCACATTCATTTATTAAGTATTCCAAGTGCACATGGCACCTTGGAATAAAAAGGCGATGTGTGGTGAGCTCATGAAACCCAGGCAAATAAGCCAATGAATGAAATAAAATGGGATGACTTCAAGTGCCACGAGTCTGAAAGAAGGCGGACGAGGGAAGGGGAACACGCAGGGCAGAGGTGGAGCAGGTGTGCGTGCGAGCTCAGCCGCGCTGCTGGCCCCAGCACCGTGTACAGTCCAAACACCCCCATGCTGGTCAGAGGCACCAGACGTTTTTTTTACACAAAAAAGCAAGATTCAACTCAACTACATGCTGTCTGCAAGAAATTCACTTTAAAGAAATGAGTTACAGGAAAAGAATGGAAGCTGGGTGTGGCGGCGCACGCCTATAATCCCAGCACTCAGGAAGGAGGCTGAGGCGGGAGGATCCTCAGTCTGAACTGCACAGCGAGACCCTGTCGCAAAAAAAAATTTTTAAAGGGATGGAATAAGCTTCTGCCGAGTGATAAGCCCAGCCTTTGAGCAGGCATCCCCTAGTAGGGGCACTTTCTGGGAGAGCAGGTGAAACCTTCGAAACCTCCTAACACTCCCTGTCACCCATCACCTGGACCTTCAGAGCCTTTGGTCACATCTGTTGAGAAGTGGGATGGGCCAAGGCCAATGCCACTTGCTGTCTTTCTGTCCTTCTGAGCCTGCCTTGTGCTGGGAAGAGTAGGGTGTGGGTTTGTTGGGCATGAGAAGAGCTTTATCTTTGGCAGAACCCCGTGTAGCCTCCCTGGCTGCACCGCCCTGCAGGCTAGGATGGAGCTACCCCTCCCATGGCACCTGCACCCTCTTCCACCGCTGTGTCCTGCTGTGGACCATTCTGTCCAAGCAGTGGCAAGGTCAGGATGGGTTTAAAGGGCCTCCATCCTGCATCCATTCCCCGACTCTGGACTGTGGGACTGACCCCAAGGGCGCTCACAGGAGTGGTAGCTCACGGCGCCCCAGCAATGGCTCAGCCCCGCCCACAGCTGTCTCCACTTGTACCCCTCCGTTAGTCACCTTTTCAGTGAGGTTTGCTCAAGGTTGGGAGATAACGCAAGGGCACTGCATCGTCTTTGGTTTCTGCCATGCCGGTTTTGTAGATGTAAAATCTGGATGTCTCCTCCAAAGCGTCATCCAGTGCGTAACACTGCAGGTGTGCAGGTGTGTTCTCCACAAAGCTATGTAAGGGGTCAGTAGCGTGCCACGTAGGGCACAGCCTGTTAGAACTGAGGACCAGGAACACCCGGAGCCCAGTCTGTCACCCTCCCCACCCAGCAGGAGCAGGACCACACCCCCTCTGTCCACCCTGTGGGGAGTGGAGCCCATTAAGACAAGGCGCTGCCCACCACCCCCACAGTCCAACTACAGTTGTACCCGCCAGGCACTGACCAAGGTGCTCCAACTGCACGCCCTGCAGGCTGCCAGTTCCACGTGCTCTGGGGGTACCTGGGCCCTGCCACGTCCCAGTTCTTCCTGGCGGCCAGGGTCTCGCTCCCGTCCCTGCAGGTCAGACAGCAGCTGGGGCTGGCAGTGCCTGTGCCCCCAGGTGCGGCCTGCTGGAAGCTGCCCCGTGCCACATGCCAGAGGCCAACCTCAGCACAGACCTTGGTCTTGGCCCCCACCCCACAACACCCAGAAAAGCCAGCCACAAACTTGAAAAGCAACTTTTATTGAAGATTTGGAGGGAAAGTTTCATATCATAATAGTAAAAATGCTGAAGTTGAACATTGTAAAAAACGGCATGGTGCAGCAGTGGCCAAGTCTGGCCAGGAGGGGGCAGGCAGGAGACCAGAGGTGGAGCTGCAAGGGCAGGGCGCAGAGACAGTCACCCTGACGGAGGCGGGAAGGGGCTCCTCAGGCACAGTGGGGGAGGGGCGGTCCTGTCGCCGGGCTTTCACCCCCAAAGCCTGGGAATGGCAAAGTACACAGCTGCCCTGCAGGTGAGCCATGGCCCACCTCGGCCGGTCCTGGCCCATCTGAGGGCAGCTCCAAGTGTGTGCTCAGAGACACAGCCCTGCTGCGGGCACTGCCTCGTGCCCCACCTGAAGAAGAGGGCCAGCCGGGTGGGGACTGCCAGATGCTGCGTGGCCAGATAGGGTGGTACAGGACCTGCCCAGACCTGCCACCCACTGCAAGAGCTGCGGAAGTCCTTAACATTGCCTACATGAGCCTAATTGTTCTGAGGGCAGAGGCCACGTTTGGAGAACAGATTGGATGAAATAAATTAAGAGAAACCGCAGGACAATTTTTCTCTTGACCTGGCCAGGTGGCAGGACACCATCCCAGCAGGAATGTCCTCCCCGGGCCCAGGAGGCCAGCGTGGCTCCTCCCAGCACATCTGGGAAATCAGCCATCCAATGCACGTCATCTGTTGGAGGCTCCAGATCCAGCCTGCAGTATGCTGCCGACCCTTTGCTGGGGGGCTGGGGGGGACCCTCAGGCCGTGCCGCTGGCCGAGTAGGAGAACTGTGGGAAATGCGGCCTCCGTGCGCTGTCCACACACCCCATGCTGTCGTCTGCAGGGAAGGACGCAGCTCAGACTGCAGTGGCCCACCCACCATGCGGCCGGGAAAACTGAGAGGGCTGCAGTCCAGCATGGTGACGCCAGCCCTGAGAACACAGATCCCGCCCCAAGCACCACCATCCTTTTTATTTCGGGTTGTAAAGCATCTGAAGCTGCCAGGGCAGCTGGTCTGCAGTCCAGAGCGCAGGCAGGTGGGCTGGCATGCAGGGCCCCTCACCTTGGTCGGGTGGAGTGATGGTGATCATCTGGGCTGTGAACTCTTCATCAAAATACCTGGTGTCGGTCTCGGAGGTGACCTGTGGCTTGAAGGGCGGGCTGAGCTGCAGGAGGCACAGCAAGGGCTGGTTACAGGCCCTGCCCCGCCCCCCCTTAGGAGGTGCCAGCTCCTCAGTGCCTAGACTCTAGCGCCATCCTGAAAGGGGAGCAGTACGGGGGTGGGCAGCCAGGGGAGCCATGCTCGCAACCCCTCAGATGGAGGAGGACCCCCCCACCCCCTGAAAGGCAAGTCTCTTCCTGTGTTCCTCACAGGCCTTCCTAGGAGCAGGTGTACAGGGTGAGCCCTGTCTTCCAGCAGTGGGCAGTGTGCCAGGCAGGAGTCGGGTGGGACAGGACACAGGACCCAAGCATGACTGCCTCCTTCGGGGTAGGGTTGGAGAGGGCAGCTGATTCAAAGGGACAGGGACAGCTGGGACTTCCCCTCCTCTCAAGGACATCCTGTAAGAGCCAGGGTGGGGCCTTTCCCCTTGGAGGAAGGAGCCTCAGACACCCCTTGGGGCCCACAGGCAAGGATCCCCACACATTGTCCTGGAGTCTGGCATGGAGATCGGTGCTTCCTAGTGGACTTACAGGTTCCTTGGTCACAGCTGGGTAAGAGGGGAGCGCTGTCCTCATTCTCTACCCTTGAGGGCAGGGCCAAGAAGCTGTGATGGGCACTCAGGTGGACACCAGCAAAGGAGTGCTCAGTGGCAGGGCACCAGTACCCACAGGGAGACCAGGCCCCTCAAGGCCAAGAGCAGGATGCACCCACCATTGGCAGAGCAGAGTGGTTTCCTCCCTTCCCCCGAAGGTTTCCCACATAGCCTAGGTGCCTGGGGTGTGATGGGGCACAGCTCCTTGAGGAGGACAGAATTAGAAGGGAGGCCTGGGCCAGCTTCTAGGACACCCACAATCGAACACAGGCAGCAGACTCCAGGGGCCTCCCCTGTACACAAGTGTGCTGGTGAGGGTGCACATGGATGCCACTGTGTGGCTGAGCAGGGGAGCGTGGCACTGAGTGTGACAGGGCAAGTGCACACGTGTGTGGGGACGTGGCACAGTGGGGAGTGTGGCACCGCACCTTCTTCTCATACACATCCTGCCACACGATGCTGGCAAAGAAGCGGTGCTGCATGATCTCCTTGGCATCCTCGGAGCCCCCGCCGAGCCTGTGGGGACACAGCCCAGCTCAGCACGTGCCCCGGCCCCGCCCTCCTGGGTATGCTGGGCAGGGGGGCACCTTTGCTTGGGGTCCTTCTTGAGTAGCCCTGAGAGCAGGGACTTGGCCTCGGGGCCGAGCGTGCGTGGGAAGCGGATCTCCTCCATGAGGATGAGCTCGAACAGCTTCTCGTGGTCCTGGTTGTAGAAGGGCAGGCGGCCACACATCATCTCGTACATGACCACGCCCAGCCCCCACCAGTCCACGGCGCGGCCGTAGTCGTTGTCCTCTAGCACCTGCACAGGGACTCGGTGTCACAGCGTGCTGGGGATGGGCAGCAGGGCCAGTGAACGGTGGGGCGACACACCTCAGGGGCCAGGTACTCAGGTGTCCCACAGAAGGTCTTCATGGTGGCTCCATCCTTGATGCCCTCCTTGCAGAGCCCAAAGTCTGTGATCTTGATGTGCCCGTCCTTGTCCAGCATGAGGTTCTCCAGCTGTCAGAAGGTCTAGGGGGTCAGCACCACTGGCTGGGCCCTGCCTACCAGCCCACCTGTGCGGCACAACTTGGGGTCCCACCTTGAGGTCCCGGTACACCACGTTCTTCTCAGAGTGCAGGTAGTCCAGGGCCGACACGATCTCTGCACCGTAGAAGCGGGCCCGGTCCTCAGAGAACACGCGCTCACGTGACAGGTGGAAGAAGAGCTGTGGGAGGGGACACTGAGGGGCCACAGGGGACGGGCCAGGACAGGGTGGGGCCCACCCAGGCAGTCCCGGAGACCCTAACTTGGCAAGGCCAGAGCACCATCCTGTATCCCTGCCAAGCCCACCCATGCATCTCTGCCACGGCCACGAGTGCTGCACCCTGCCTACCTCGCCTCCATTGGCGTACTCCATGACGAAGCAGAGGCGGTCATGGGTCTGGAAGGAGTACTTCAGGGCCTGGAACAGAGCACAGCTGGAGCTTTGGCCCTCTATGAGGCCATGGACTGATAGAGGCGATGCACCCACCAACACCAAGTGGCCCACAGGCACTGAGGGGTGTTCTAGATGAGCTGTAGGGGTCTGGGTTCACATCCGGGGAGAACACTGGGACCTCAGAAGTAGTGCACCAGGTTCTGGGGCCGCTAAAACTGAAGGGAAGTCAAGATTTCCCACCGTGATGCTAAGCTGTCTGGCCGCCTTTACCTTTGAGAACACAGATAGCCTCATCCAAGCAAGGCCAGCAATGGCGGGTCACCCCTGAGTGCTGACCCTGGAGCTAAGGAACTGGCTGGACAGGGGCCTCCCCTGGATGTGGACAACTAGCACACTTCCCTCCTGCATGGGGAGGTTTGGGCTTCCCAGCCCCTTGGCAGAGTGGGTAGAGACCAACATCACCAGCCCTGCGGCTGCATGCTAGGGACAGCAAGCATAGCCCATGCCTGCATCTGACACCATCATGCCCTGCCTGCTATGGGCTACATCTGAAGCCCAGGAAGACATCATCCGACATCAGCCCATTGTAAGTGGCCCCACTCACCGTGAGGAAGGGATGCCTGGAGTTCTGCAGCACACGGTTCTCAGTAAGGGTGTGGGCCACCTCATCCTGGAAGGCAGCATCAGCTGAGTGCCCGCCCCCTGGTCTGCTCCTGCCTGCCCACCCGCTCCACACCCACCCGCACCTTGGCCACGATGACCTCCTTCTTAAGGATCTTCATGGCATAGTAGCGGCCTGTGGCCTTCTCCTTCACCAGGATCACCTTCCCAAAGGTGCCCTTGCCCAGCAGCTTCAGGTATTCAAACTCGTTCATGGTCTGTGGGCAGCAGGCAGCGCCGGTCAGTGCCCCTGCGCTCCACAGCTATCCACGGGGCAGGCACCTGCCCGAAACCCAGAGGCTGCACAGCATCACCCACAGCAGACTGGGAGGCAGGGCGCAGGTGGGTCTGTGGGTCAGCAGGGACTCCAGTGATCCCCCAAGCCCCTCAGATCCAGGCCACACTCAGGAATCCAGGTGAGGACCCTGAGCCCCGTGGGAGGGAGGTAGTCTGAGCTTTACCACTCGGTGCTTGGGCTTGGCCAGGGACACCTCCATTTCCTCAGCCCCTGAGTTGTCGCTGGGCGAGCCTGACTGGAACTCCATCAGCTCCTCCTCCTGCCTCTTGAGCCCATCAGCTACTGTCTGGATGGCAGTTGTCCACTCCTCCCTGCAGGGCATTAGCTGAGTCATCTTCACCCTTGGCTGGTGCAGCAGCCCAGAGCCCCCCAGAGCCCCCCACGCCGAACCTGGCCTCCACAGTCAGAAAACCTCTGAATGCTGGGACACGGAGGTCCAGCCCCACAGCAGGGAACCTCAACCCACCCTGTTTTCACCGCTAGCTTTGGTTTTCCCAGCCACCTGCACCACCAGGTGGGGCAGGGATTGTTTCTAGAATGGGACCAAGGTTGGCTGCTGCAGCAGGCACCACAGCCCCTGCCCCTATGTCCTCTCCAGCCCTGGGGCCACCGCCTAGAGCAGGTCCAGGCCCCCCTACGCACCGCTCCTCAGGCGTCTCCACATGGAACGTGCGCTCGATGACGGTGGTCCACTGCAGGCATCGGATGATGAAGGTGTTGGGCCGGGGCCGCTCTGTCTTCATCAGCTGGCATTCTGAGGACGAGGCCAGGGGAACATCTTCTGCATCTTCTGCCCTCCTTTCCCCAGCCACATCCGTACAGAACCCCACCCGGTCCCAGGACGCCACCCCAGGCCCTCTCCACGCCTGTTTCCCTCATACACACAGCCCTGCTGCAGCTGGGATGCCCTGTCCTGAAGGTAAGGGCACTCCCAAGAGACCCCCTCCCACAGCACTTCCTGCCTTTGTCTCTGAACCCTCAACTCATGCCAGGTCTTGAAAAGTAAGGGGCACTGAGGTTCCAGAGCAGGACTGGGATACAGCCTGCCCTGTCACAGCTGGTGCACAAATGTCTGCCGCTTTGCCAGGCACTGCTGAAGCACCTGGAGCACACACATACCAGGAGCACATGCACACTTGAAGCACAGACATTAAAGCACGTAACCCTGCAGCACACACCTGGAGTAGCTACACACCTAGAAGACACAGCTGCAGCACACCCTCCTTGAGCACACACACCTGAACATGTACACCTACAGCACATGCACACATGCACCACACACCTAGAGCACACGCACACATGGGCCACATGTGCTCCTGTGGCATCTGCACACCTGTGATGTGTGTATAGCTGCAGCATGCACACCGCTAGCTTTGGTTTTTGGTGGCCCTCGGTTCCCAGGGCCCCACACGCCCCTGGGACTCATGCACGCTTGCAGCACACAAGCTACAGTGGACGGATGGTGAGCACAAAGCAGCGCTGAGGCGTGCAAGCTGTGTGTGCAGAGAGGGTTTCGGGGCAGGCTTGGAGTGTGGGGCGAGCAGAGGGGCCTCCCACATTCCAGCACCAGGGTGCTGGCAATGTGAGGCGTTGGCAGGGCTCCACTGAGTGAGCAAGGAGGTGCCTGCCCGGCCTGCGGGGCAAAGCTCCCTGGGGAAGGTCTGTGTCAACACCAGGTGTGGAGGGATGGAAAATCTGCTTCCTCTAGGACAGCCTGTTGGAGGCCACCAGATGGGATGCAATGTGCAGAGCTGGGGTTTTGGCCCCACACAAACTGGAACCCACCTTTGGGAAAGCCCTGGTCACCAAGGCCAGCACAGCCGCCCTATCCCACCCCATGCACACCCTGGCTGATGCCACCGCTTTCCTCCTGCAGCCCCTGGCCCGCTCGCTGCACAGGCAGTCCCTTCCCCCACTGGTGCCCTTCCAGAGTTACCCTGCTGCCCACCGTGCTCACCCTGGGGCATGCTCCAGATGCCTTGCCCAACAAGGGCCCCTCCCCAGCTGTGAAGGCCCCAGCTCTGATTGAGAGACACTGGAGAGAGCTTGGGTCAAGGCTGCCAGGGGGTGAGTAGCTGCCTCCTTAGTCTCTCCCACCCTAAGGGCCCCCTGACTATCAGACCACCCTGCCACTGCTGGGCCTGAGGCTGGAGGAGCCATAGAGGATGAACCTAGGGTTCAGAGGAACTGGGTGCAGGTAAAGCCCCCAAGAAGCCCTTCAGCTTGGCCTCACAGGGCAGGGTCTGCTCCTCCCAGCTGGGCACCTGGGGCTCATGGTGTTAGCTATGGCCTCTTCCTCAAGCATGGCCTGGGGACCCAGGACTGACGATAGCACAACAGGGTGCCAGAACCGTCCGTGCTCCTCCTTCTGCCTGCAGATCTCACGGCTGCAGTTACCCACCCTCAGCCTGGGCCCCAGGACCAGGGCCCAGTGAGGTCAGGGGAGCCAAAGGACCCCGGGTCCCAGGCAGGACAGGCAGAGCTACTTGGAGGCTGGGTGCATAAGAAGCTGCCAGAGTGCAACACAGGACCAGCCCACAGTGGGCACTGTACTACATCCCAGGCTACAGCCCCAGGCCAACCCCAGAAGTCTGTCCTTGGCAGCCTACCCCCCACAGATGTCCCACAGCCAATCCCTAATCAGCACTTGGTCACCCCACACACTGGCCCTGTCCTGGGCCAGCCCTGCGTGAGCAGCAGTGACAGAAAAGAGTCCCAGCATCCTGCCTGTCAGGCCCATGTGGGCAGGGCTTCCTGGACACCTACGGTCCTCACCCATGTGAGGGAAGCAAAGGGACCCCACTGGCATGAAGAACCTCAGGAACCTTTACAAGGGCTGGCAGAGGCTGAGAGCTGGAAGCCCTCCAGCACCACGCCTGCCCTGCCCTTGGGGTCCCCACGAGACCCGGCAGGCCCCATTTAGCCCCACCCCACGTGCCAGAGCCTCTAGCTTCCAAATAAGAACCCCAGGGCACAGCTCCATCCTGACCAAGCCCAAGCTGACCATGCAGTCCCAGAGGTGACCCAGGAGCCAGCACTGCCCAGCCTGCTTCCTGGGACACAGGCCAAGGGGACCTCAGCAGGGGCCTGGCATACAGAGGGCTCCAGCAGTCCCTGCCCACACTATCCCTGCTCCAACCTACAGCAACCAAAAGCACTTACGTGCCACAGAGAAGTTGTTGAGGGGGGACTCACGCTGCTCCACGTCCTGCGGCCGTTCCTTGTAGCCGATGAAGGTGCCGTCATTCTTGAGGAGGAAGTAACGCGGCCGCCAGGTCTTGATGTACTCCCCTGTAGGCAGATGGGAGGGCTGTGCTGAGCACACTACCGGGGGGCCAAGTAGGGGGCTCTGGGCCAGAGATAGGCGCCCTGGGGAGACGGGCACTGAGAGGGTCCAGCTACACTCCCAATGCTCCAGACAAGAGCTCTGCCCAGGCACACAGGGTCTGGCAAGTGGTGGCTGCTAGTGACAGTGGCAGGTATGGCTGCCACCAAGCCTGGCCCTGCCTGAAGATGGAGCCTGTGTGCGGCAGGGTGGGGGACTCAGGGTTCATGTCGGCCCCAAGGCACCCGCCCATCTGGGATAGCATTGTGGGCCCTGGGCCAGGGTGCCCCTTAGCCTGTGGAAGCAGACCGGGGAGGCTCCCGCAGTCTGGCACCAAGACCAGCCCTGTGCTGGCCCAGGCCCGCCCTGGGTCAGCCAGGTACACAGCAGCATTTCCCTCAAGTTCTGCAGCATCAGCCACACACAGGCGCTCAGAGTGGGGATCAGAGCAGATGTCCTCTGCGATCTCCGAGCGACTGTCATTTTTCACACTGACACCCGGAAAAAATGTTTCATTTACATTTTGCCGAGCAAGGAGTCTGAACAACAGGGAACTTACTAATTAGGCAACTTCTTCATCTGAGGGGACACTGGGCAAAGGGTGGGGTGGGATCAGCCCACAGGGCGAAAGCCTGAACAGGGGTCAGGTCCTCCAGCAGGCCAAGCCCTGGATCTGGAGGGACAAGCAGACAGCAGTGCTTGGTCCCACAGGGTGACCCACACATAGCCCAGCCCCCCAGGGCACAAAGCAGGTCAACACAGCACACCCCCCAGGGCACAAAGCAGGTACCTGGGGCAAGCACTATTTCTAGATACACAGGCTGTGTGGGGCCAGGCAGCACCCTCCACTTCCTGTAGCCCCGGAGGCTGGCCAGCCCTGCTCATGTGTGGTCTTCGCACAGGCCAGACCACACCTTGGTGTCCGAGGTGGGGACTGAGGCTCAGCCCTCAAGCCCCAGCGCCACCCGCCTTCGCCTTCCAGGGTGCAGGCCACAAAGGCTCCTCCCAAGCCCATCTCTCTGCCTTGGCCAAGCTGCCTCCACTATGCACCACCCTGGCCAGTAGGAAATGCACAGGACACACAAGTGCCCGCCCCACAGGGCCTGAGTACGCACGGGGGGGCTCCAGGTTACCCTGATGCGGGCTGGGAGAGGTGACCGGAAGACCCACAGGCTGCCCCGGCCCAGACACCAACAGGAAGGGTTCCCTGTCTGCAATCCCCCATGATATTCTGAACAATGCAAGGGTTCTTCTGAGGGCACAGACCCCCTCGCTGCTGGCCTACAGCACACCTGCGGCCACTAGGGCACCTACAACCGAAACCCGGACCCCAGGATTGCTGGGGCCTGTAGCCATCACCCAGCAAAACCCACTTGAGGAGGGGTGGTGTCTACACCTTGTCCAAGGACACAAAGCAGGGTCCCACAGTTCCTGTGGACACAGGCCCCATGGACACTGGCTCCAGCCCAGGCCATGAACACCTTCCAATCACAGGTACCATGTGGCTCCACCTGGCCCCCAGCCCCAATGTAGGGCCTGGTTGTGTAGCACAGGCAGGAGGTGGGGGGAGCAGAGCGAGCAGGGGGCACCCACCCGCCATGAGTGCCCACCCGCCGGCACCAGTCTGGAGCTGTCGGCCCCTGATGGAGTGCCTCCCATCTCGCCAGCTGCCGCTCCCCAGGACGCTAACCGAGCGGGGCGGCTGATGAGTGCCGCACCCGTGCGCCCCGGAAATCCATCTTGCTCTACCAACTGCTGCCCGCTCCTATACGGCCCCCTGCCACACCAGCACTCACCCACCCAGAGGACTTCCAACTGATCCCACACCGGCCTCCTCCCAGCTCCAGCCCCACCAGCCCAGTCCCAGTGCCTAGATGAGCTCCACCGGGCCAGCCATTCCAGAAGCAGGGCCTTGGGTGCAGGCCAAAGCAGCCCTCCCTGGGAAAGAATCAGCCCCACAAAAGAAGGGCCAGGAAGGCCCAGGAGTCTGGCACCGGAATGGGCCTCACCCCCTCTGCCTATGGGGCCCAGCATCGGGACCCCTCCAGAGGAAGGACAGGGCCCTGCACCAGACCAGCTTTGAGACACACAATCTCTTCATCTCTGGCCTTCCAATCCAGCCAGGCGGTCACTGGGTGAAGGCAGCTGCAGCCTGGGCTATAGCCAGCATGTTAAGGAGTTCAGCCTAGACAGGACAAGAGGCAGGCCAGCACCTCAGACTATGGCCCTGGGCCCCAGCCCCTCCAGGACTGGGAGACTCCGCAGGGGTGAGGCAGCCACAGAGGGCGCCTTGGGTGGGACAGGCAGAAGAGACCGGCTCACGAGGCTCCCCTCTGTCATCAGTGTCTGTGGAGGTGAACCAATCTGGCCTGACTCCCCTACCCTGGGCAAGCTGGCTCCAGCTGGGGACTTGTGCAGTCAGTAGCCCTCGGGGATGTGGACCCACATGGAACCACAGGCCCTGCCTCCACCCCAAGGGCCCTCACAGGCCGATGCTCCGGACAGACGGGAGCAACAGACAAAGGACAAAGCCCGGCCAACCTCCCAGGATGCTGCCCTCCACTGGGCCCACTGCTCCCTGAGGGCAGAGGCCCACTCCACAGGGGTCTCAAGCAGGACGACCCAAGATGGCCACAGTGGGCAGCCCTGCCGGCCCAGACATGAGAGTGAGCTCAGCTCCTACCAAAGCACAGAAGCTGCAAGGGGATGAGTAGTGGCCGGTGCACCTCCTGCCCGATGGCACCCTGCTGTCCCACCTTTGGCAGGCCCTAGAGGCTCGCCCTGCACCACCCCTCCAGCACAAGGTCCTCCTGGTCCCACCCAACTACAAAGGTAGGCGGAGTGAACGAGGACCCTGCACCCTACCCAGGCTGGCAGTAGAGCCCAAACCTCCACTGAACCTGTACCCCAAGCCCTTGGCCCAGCCCATGGCTCCTCAGCATCCCTGTGGTCAACCTGACTGGGTCCCCAGTCAGGACAGCCTGCTCTCCAAGCAGCCCCTACTGGGCAGGATGCTGAGGTGCTGGCAAGGCCTCTAGGAGGGTCCCTCTGCCAAAGCGCCGGTCAGGTGGGGCCTCTTGGCCAGTGCTAGGCGGGGCCATACGTCAGGTACCCATGCAGCACCATCACAGACACATCCTGGGGGTCCCACTGAGCCGCAGGAGCAAAGGCCCCTCTGAGCCACACTGGCCCAGCCACCGCATCCCAAGCACCACAAATACCCCGAGTCCCTGCTCTCAGGAAACTGCTGGGTAAACACTTTGCCGCTCGGTGGTGCAGTGGCAGGCAGCTGGCGGGGCGCCAGGCGGCACCGAGCTGCTTCTCCACAGCAAAGTGAGCCCCAGCAGGCCTGCAGAGCAGGCGCCAGCTGACAGCGGCGACCACACAGTCCCCCGCTGCCACCACATCCATCGTGCGCGACAGCTGCTGGGTGCCCATTTACCTTCTCCAGCACATTGAGCACGCGTGTGGTGCGGATGGCAGCCCTCAGGGCCGGTGGGCAGCGGGCAGTGCAGTCACCTCCAATGCCCAGTCTGTCTGTCGGGCCTCTGCCTGAGCCCAGCAGGTGCTGACCATTGATGACCCGAGAACCAGTGAGGGCAGGGCAGGGAGGCATCACATGACCAAGGCCACAGCCCCCACCACCGACCTACTCCCCGATGCCCTTGGAAGGCGGGTGCCCTGCCTAGTCCCTTACAGGGTGGGACACAAGTGTCTGGCTTGGACATGGTGCCTCAGCCGTCCAGGCCTCTCTCCAGCCTACAACCCTGTCCACCTGCCCAGGAAACCCAGCAGGGAGCAGGGGAAGCAGGATCATCATGCCCACTGCTCCCTGGGGAAACTGAGGCTCCCACAAGGGGACACTCGAGTCCAGAGAAGCAGACAGTGACCACAGACCCAGGCAGCTCAAGTGTGGGCTCTGCCATGAAGCAGGGCACTGATGCATGCACTATCCCACAGGCTGCAGGGAGGCCAGCTGCCGTCAGGGTGCTGCCTGGGCTGCCCTCCAGCCTCCAGATGACATCACCACCCCTGCCCATCACCCTGAGCTGCAGACCCCTCCCACCCACCGCCACCTCCATCTTGGCGCTGCGCAGCGCCCTCCTCTGGCCAGCGAAGGGGTGGCTCAGACCCCACCATGCTACAAACCCAAGCTGTCCGCCTGTCACAGAGCCCAAGGGTGCCGCCTCCGTGTCCCCCACTCTCCCTTCTCAGCCCCGCAGCCTTCGCGCAGGGTAAGGGAAGGGCAGTCTCCACCTATGCCCATGTCTGGCTCCTACCCAACCCTAGTGGCCCAGTACCCCAGGTGCTGTCTCTGCTTGTCCTGCTGACAGAGCTTCTCACACTAGCCATACCTGTGTGTTGCCAGCTCTGCCTCCACCAAGCTGTGCCACTACAGTCCCCACATTGGGCCTCCTGTCGCCTCTCTGTGGTGTGGTGTGGCCACTGAGGTCACATGAAGGAGAGGCATCACAGGCCTACTAAGCAGCCAGCACCTTGCTCAGCTCCAGAGCGGTGCCACTTACCCACGGCCCGGCCAAACCCACCACGCAGGACCAGTGACAAGGTTCCCAGCAGGATGAGGGGAGGCGGAGAGGCCCCTGGACATGTGAGCTGGCAGTACCACTTTGAGAGGGGACAGGAGCCCAGGGTTCTTCCCAGGGTAGCCGCAGGCCCGGGCAGCAAAGCAGAAGCAAACACCGGGGCCTGTCCGCTGCAGCCCCCACAGTGGACCTTGCACCCTGGGCACTCTGCCTCAAAGCCACCCTTGGGCCAGGGCCCAGCACAGCACTGGGTCTCCTCTGCCATGACACTGCATCTGCCCATTTCAGGTGCCATCAGACGCACATGGCTTCCAGTCAGGAACTGTGTGAGTCGTGCCAGGTGCCCCCAGAGGAAGCCCCACCTGACGCCCCACCTACAAGGGTGGCTAAGCGTGCGGCTACAGGGCCAGCCACCCAAACTCAGCCCCCTAGAATCCCACCCACACCCCAGACCCGTAGGACAGTCACCAGTGAACCCCAGCACCAACATCTGCAGGCACAGAATTACTATTCCCCAAGGTTAAAAAAAAGTACATCCAAAAGCAGAGGAAAGCACGAGCGGCGAGGCAGGTCAGTGGTCCCCAGCAGATGGGGCCATGGCTGGCCCACGGACCCCACAGCTGCCTGGCCCAGGTCTGGCTGGGGAAAGCAGAGCAGGCAGAGTGGTGGGCAGCCTGGGCAGCAGGCAACAGCTCCACGCCAGCTGTGGGAGGGCTGAGGCCAGGTGCTGGCACCAAGCCTGACCCGGGTGTGCCCAGGCAGGGGTGCCAGCCCAGCCAAGCCAGTTCCCTCTACCCCACCCCCGCCACACTTCTAGGAACCGGCCTGATGCAACCCACAGGGCCTCTCCTGGGAGCCCTGAAGCCGCCCTCCACTGGCCCCTTCCCAGGCCTCAGCTTCCCTGTGCAATGTGAACTCTGCTGCCCACAGGGCTGCTAGGGGATCAGGAGTCCAGGGCCCAATGGTTGGTGGGTCACAAGGTCCCCGTGCCCATCCCACTCCTCCCTGATCACACAGGAGCCACCCCCTCTGGAGGACACCCTGCCAGACAGGGTGGACAGCCAGGACACAGCGGCTGGAGCACAGGGCTCGGGGCCCCTGGATTCAGGCTGGGGCCAGCAGTGACCCCATCCTCAGGGCAAGGCCACCCACTTCCTCTTTTGTTGTTTGTTTTTAAAGGGAGAGTTCAACATGCTCACAGAACAGGAAACTCGGCCCTGCACCGCTGAGCGACCCTCGGCCACAGCCAAGCCGCCGGCCCATGCCGCCCATCATCAGGCCAGGGCCAGGCTCCCACACCCTGCACACCTCACAGCACAGCCAAGGGGCACCTATTGCACCACAGCCTGGTACTCCCTGCCCAGGGCACCAGGCCCAAAGCCCCTTGGGGTTAGTGCCAGCCCCAGGCTCCCAGGATGCCCTAGGGGCCAGATCAGGGCACATCCACAGCAGGACACATGTGGCCTAGCCAGTGTACAGCTCTCCTGGGTTCAGCTGAGCTGAGGCCCAAACGCTGCCCCCACACACAACTGGGCATGTACCTCGTGGCTGCACACGCATCCTACGCCTGTCCCCACAGCCCCACCAGGGTCCTGGTCGCTTTCCTTGTACACACCTGGGCCAGCTCCCTTCTACGCTCAGGGCTGCTGAAGACAAAGCAAACCTGACTGAGGGGACAACAGGGCTCCCCAGGGTTACCATCCATGGAGCATGGACGCAAGATAGCCACTAGCTCAGGCCCACGCCCATAGGCCCCAAGGCATGGCCGCCCCACCTGGGCCGGCCCAAGTGCCAAGTGAGTTCCACCAAGAGCCAAGCGGCCCAGCCACAAGACAGTCCTAGGGAGGCCCAGCTGAGACAGGCCTGCCCAGGAAGCACCCTACCCTTGAGGGACAGGGAGGCAAGGTGCCCGAGGACAGCCCAGCAGGTCCCCAGTAGCCTAGGCCTGTGTGCTGTGGAGCCCAGAGGGGCCGCTACGCGTCAAAGGAGACATCGAGCAGCGACTACCCTGCTGGGCCAGCACAGGGAAGGCTTGGGGACAAGGAAGGAAACTGGGCAGGAATGCTGGTGTCACCTCCCACCCAGGCACCACCCACACCTGTGCCAGCTGTGCTGAGTCTGGGAGGGACCAGGGAACAGGGCCCTCTCCTCTGGCCTGTGAGGCTGCAGCTGGCTGTCCTGCCAGATCCCACCCCCATTGTACAGATGGGGACACTGAGGCCCAAGGTTGTCCCATGGGGGAAGGCAACACCATGACAGAATGGCCCAATAGGGCCCGACCCAGTCCTCTGGACACCCCACAGGGCTGGATGTCCCACCCTGGGGGACTCAAAAAGGACCCCGGTAAGTAGCACCTGAAACTCTCTAGCCCCCAGGGACTCCTGCCAGGTGCTGGCCAGGGAGAGCCCTGGGCAGGAAATGCCCCAGGAACTTCAGGCCAGGCATCTCCAGTCAGCTCCAAATCATACAGTTCAGTGGTCATTCAACCAACACCAGCCAAGTGAGGCACAGAGGCAGCACCAAGGTGGGCAGCTCACACCCGAGGCTGTGGGGGCCAGGGGGGCACAGCTAGCTCCTGGGGGATGAGGGGAGAGAGTTGGCAGCTGGGCAGGGCTGGCAGCGGGGCTAGGCCCCCAGAGCCCAGGCTGCAGCTTCCCACCACTGCTGGCCAGCACTGACCTGGCAACTGCCGAGTCAGTCTGTCTGGTGCAAGCTGATTACAGCTTCTGTGCGCTTAGAGCCTCCAGAGATCTCTTGTCACTCCAAGGCTTCGTCCCTAGCCCCTGAAGCTTCCAGGCCCATGCTACTGAGGAACTCCTATAGACCCCACAAAACCCCATCTCATGACATCCACTTTTGCCACAAACCCGTCTGGCCCACGCCTGGGGCTACTCCCCATAAAGATGTGGGATCCATCCGCGTGAGGGCATGGTGAACCACTGGCATTATGGAATCACCAGAACTTCCAGAGAAGCAGTGCTGGAGGAAGAGGAAGTGCAGGGAGGCTAGCCAGTGCTCGCCCTAGGGCAGGAGGGCACAGCTGGAGGAGGAGCCTGCTTCGTGCCCCTACCTGGGCTACAGAGCTCCCATAAGTGCAGGCCAGCCCAGGCTGCGCCCCTGAGTGATGGGAGCCCTGCCCTGCCCTTGGAAGCCCCAGGCATGGCCCAGCCACCAGTGCATCTGCCCCAGGGCACCCAGCATGCTCATCGCCTTCCAGGAAAACCAGGAAGGTGAGTGTGTGCCTGCCCCACCCCAGCACCCACCACCACGGAAGGTGGGGCTACACCCAGGCCCAGACCCCAGGCCCAGGCGGCTGCCCACTGACCTCGCTTGTGCAGCCAACCCTCCTTCACAATGGCCACGTCATTCATGGTGTCCGCGGCCCCTGCGGGCCGGGGTAGTCCCAGTGTGCTCGTGGTCTCCAGTCTCCTCCTGGGGGGCTCGGGGCCCAGCCCTGGCCACCGCGTCTAGAGGAAGAAGGGGGTCTCTGATGTGTGCCTGCCCTCCCTCCCCTCTTCTCCCCAACTGTGCAGACCACTCCCACCTCCACAGCCTCCACAACCCACTGCACCATCCTGCTTAAGCCCACCACCACCACCACCACCACCAGGCAGCACCCAGAGCCTGGCCACCTTGGCCAGGATGTTCGGTCCACAGGCTTGGATGCCTGGCAGAGACCCACACACACTGGGAAAGCAGAGACCCAGGCCAAGTGCAGGCTGCGGCACCCGAAAGCCCAGAACAGGGCCAGAGCTGGGCCTCCTACAACCCAGCCCTCCTCAACTGCAGCACCCCTGCCGTCTGAATCTGGTTCATTCATTCAGCCAATGTGGACCAGGCATCTCTGGTTTTGCCAGGCCCTATGCTGGGCGTCAGAGACAAAGACACGTTCAGACGGTCGTCGGTGAGGAGCACCCAGGGCAGAGTGGTTACAGACCCACAATCACAGCATTCAGGCCACAAATGGGGGCACTGGACAAGCCCCCACCCTGCAGGGGCCTACCAGCTAGTCCACGCCGAAGCACACTCTACCACTGTCCCACCACAAGTACTGCGCTCCTAGGCACCCCACAAAGCCCAGTTCCCACACCACCACCTCTGGCATCCTGGGAAGGAGTGCTTGCATATTCCTCCTACCAACAGCCTGTGCTAGCCCTCAAGGGGCCGCAGGCCCAGCAGAGACCGGAGGACCAGGGGGCCTGTAGCACAACGTGAGCCCTTCTCTAGGCAGCCCAGATGCCCTCCCACCAGTCATGTCTCTGGCTTCCTGAGGCTAGGGCATGGCACCCAAAGTGTCACTGGCCTTCTCTTCAGCGTCAACTGGCCCAGCAGGAAGGCCCCAGCACCTATGTTAAAGGCCAGCACAGGGAAGGCCAGGACAGGGAAGACCCGCCGGCAGAGGAAGTGGGCCCCCGGCAGGCCTAGGGAAGCAGGCAGGAGGCCCCCACCGCATAGTACCCACAGGGGGTTCTGTGGCCCAGTGGGCGTGGCCTAGAGGCCTCCGCCCCCACCCCCACTGCCAGGCCCAGGCCTGCTGTTGACAGACAGCTGTGGGAGCCCTGTGTATAAATACATCGTGGCACACAACAGGCGCACCAGCAGGGTGAGCCTGGGCATGGGACCCGCCTCCAGCCCCTGGGCCCAGGTGCCTCACATAGAAGTGGGGGGCTGTACCACTAAGGCCTGAGGCACAACACCCCAAACAACATCTGGGACCCAAGTCTGAGAGCTGCGTGTCCAGTAGTCACCAATGCACCCGCCCTTCACTGGGGCTGGGGCCAGCAGTGACCAGCGGCCACCTGGAGCAAGGCGGGGCTGGGGGCCACACGGCACAGCCCCAGCTTTGGAACCAGCTGTCCAGGGTGGCCCGTCTCAGGAGCCCCCCTGGTTCTCCAGGCCCCAGATCGCCAGGGTGGGCAGCATCTCCAGGCCTAGGCAGGCAGGAAGCAGCTTCCGGGCCGGGAGGGCCAGGCGCCCTTTGTGGGCTAGCCTGGGCGCCCTGCCACCGCAACAACTTTTCGTCCACGGGAAATGAGGTCTCTTTCCAGGACCTCCCACGGGTTCGCAAGCCCCAGCCTTTCTCCTACCCCAGCCCCATTCCGCCGCGCCCCGCCGGCCCAGGGCGTGGAGTTCCCCGCGTGCCCGGCAGCGCCCCTCTCCCCTGCCGGGCCGGCGCCCCAAGGTCAAGCGGAGGCCGGGTTGGGCGGCCGGCTCCCCTCGCCCGCGCCTCGGCGCCCAGGCCGTTGCTCGGCCACTTCCTGCTCCGCCGCGGCCGGGCGGGAACAAAGCCCGGCGGCCGCGGGCGGCGCGGAGGGCGGCGCACTCACCGGCCGCGTGCGAGCGGGCCTAGCCGGGCCGCGGCCTCGGGCGCCCGCCGCTCCGCATCCCGGGCCGCGCTGGGCGGGGCCGCCGGAGGCCGCGGGGCGCGCGCGGGGGGCGGGCGCGGGGCGCTGCTCGGTCGCGCCGCTCCGTGCTCGGGCGCCTCGGCCCCGCCGCCTCGCCTCGCTCGGTGCTGCGCCGCCGCTGCCGGCCTCTCCCCGCCCTCTCCCCGCCCCGCGCCCGCGCCGCGCCCACATCCGCCTCCGCCGCCCCGGGCGCCCCTAGCGCGCTGCCGGCGGCCAGGGCGGAGCGCGCCGGGCGAGGAGGGGCGAGCGCCGGGCAGGGCCGGGCCGCAAACTGCCCCGCGGGGCTCCTTGGCCTGGGGTCCCCGCCTGCAGAGCGACCCTGTACCCTCCGGCTTACTGCTCTCGGCCCCGTTAGCAGAGGCCTGAGACCTGCTGGGGCGGGCGCGGTAGCTTGTGTGCTGAGCCCTCGCGCTGGGACAGGGAGTGGCCGGCCACCCGTGTCCCCAAAGGACAGAAGGAAGCATGTGGGGGGACTCGGTCACAAACGCGGGTGGAGGACTTAACAGGTGACAGGAGGACACACCTGGCCTGGGGCCCGCCTGAGCTGGTTCAGACACCACGAGAAGGAAGAGGGTACTCACAGTGGGGGACCCTCCTGCTGGACTCAGGTGGGCGCACGTTCTGTTCGCAGAGCGCCCCCAAGGCGCCCCCTGAGTTTTGCATGGGGCCACAGGCCCCCCACTTATC
>PVLD010012970.1:8913-58043 GCA_004027595.1 Dinomys branickii | reverse complement strand
TTGCCTGCACATGTATCGCTGATTTATTTCACTTATGAGTATGGACTCCAGTTTTGACCACTTGCCTACAAAGTCCCCAAAACTGTCTTTCTTTATAGCTGAATAATATTCCATTATATAGAAATGCCACAATTTTTTAATGCAGTCTTCCGTGGATGGGCACTTGGGTTGCTTCCACATTTTAGCTATTACAAATTGCGCTGCTATAAACATGGGTGCACATATATCAGAGTGATATGATGTTTTCAGATCTTCTGGGAAAATACCCAGAAGAGGAATAGCTGGTTTAAATGGAACCTCTAGACCTAGTTTGCGGAGAAATCTCCAGACGGCTCTCCACAGTGGTTGCACCAGTCTGCATTCCCACCAGCAGTGTAATAGAGTTCCTACTTCTCCACAGCCTCGCCAGCATCTGTTATTGGATGACTTTTTCATACTGGCCAGTCTTACTGGGGTGAGATGAAATCTCGATGTTGTTTTTATTTGCATTTCTCGAATGACTAAGGATGTGGAACATTTTCTCATATATTTATTTGCCATTTGTTAAAATACAAAATTATACAGAATATAGTAGGGAATTAGCACTGGATGTTGTATTACATAATGTTATCTTCACATTAGTTAACACAAAAACATTAAAGGAAATACCAAACTATAGAGAAGATAGTAGGGAATCAGCACTGGATGCTGTATAATATAAAGTTATCTTCACTTCTGTTAATACAAAAACGATTGAGGAAATGCAAAATTATAGAGAACATAGAAGGGAATTAGCTCTGGATGCTGTCGTACATAATGTTACCTTCACATTTGTTACTCAGTTACACAGATGATGGCCCATTTGATCATTCAGTTTTTCTCCTCCCTCATCTCCATTGCCCTACCACTCAGTCATCTTCCCTGTGATAATAACTGTACTCCTGGGTTTATCTATACCCCTGGACTCTTGCCTTGGGAAGAGATATAGCTGCCTCAGACTATACTATAACATACAGGGGTGTATACAAACCGCCATGGTCGGAGGTGGAAAAGCACCTATGCTCACAGCGGACCGCCCAGCTCCACCCTGTCTCCGTGCTGTGGGCGGGGGCGGGTCCAGTCAGTGGGGTGCCCTCAGCGGGGCCCACAGCAGAGCAGCCATGGGGCCCACAGTGGAGCAGCCGCGGGGCCCACAGTGGAGCAGCCATGGGGGACACAGCCCCGTCGGGGCACCCTTGGTGACCCGTTCGGCTCTGTCCCGTTGCCTCGATGCCGGAGGCCCTTTCTTCTCCTCCTCCCTCCTCCTGATCTCCAGTATTACTGTTCCCTACCCCTTGCAGCTGGGCATTGTACGAACTTACGATGCTTGGTATAAGGGCTTGAAATCTCCCCGGCCCGTTCTCACTGTGTTAATTCAGGGTATGAACTGAGTTTAAAGATTAGTTCTAGAATAGAGTTGGAGGATTTTTCTTGGGTCTGCTGCATGGAGTATACGTTGTTGTTTTTCAGACTCCTGGTCTGCTGCTTTTCACCTAATTTGTTGCTATGGGTTCATGCAAGGTTCATATGTGCTAGCTGTAAGGAGACCCTCTTGGTGCTCACATTAATAGTTCGGGGTGAGTCCTGAAGTCTGTGGGTTCGTCCCATTGTTGCCAGGAACAGGAGGCACTTGCCAAAGCCGCCGAGACTCAAGGTGCTCCCAGAGAGAGTTCAGGGCGGGAGCTGAGTCCCGGCAACCCAGCTCATGCCTCCTGCCTGATGTTGGAGTGAGAAGGGTGTGGAGCCACGCAATCCACCTCCATCTGCGTCTCCCTCCCGTTGCAGTGCTGGAGCCCCCGTCCGCTCCTTGGCCGGATCCCTGGGAGCCACCGCGGCTCACCACTGAGGTTCCCCACTGCTCTCCACCGGTAGCAGCTCACTCAGCAGAGAGGCATAGGGCCACTGCCTCGACGCAGGTGCAGAGCTGGGTGTGGTAGGCTGTGTACTAGTTGTATTGATTCTCCCCAGACACTGATTAGAAGGTTGCTGCAGGGTGGGGACTCTGGCCCAGTGGCTGTCTTAACTTCTCATCCTCACACTGGGTTCGACAACTACTCCCGACCACCATTGCCTCTTGTCCTCGCTGCGCCCTCCCCTCTCCGGCCCTGGACAAGCTCTCAGAACTCTGCTCTCCCTTGGCCGAGTCGGGAGGCTTCTGTGAGCATGCGTCTCCAAAGCTGAAGCTCTTTCTCTTCTGTCCTTCATATGTTGCTATATTCCTATATTCCTTTGTCTGAGTGGCATTCCTCCGGGAGGTTCTCTCTCTGCTGCCTACCCGGTCACCATCTTCCTGGAAGTCCCCTCAAAACAATTTTCAAAGGACTCAGAATGTAGCTCAGGGTGAAGGCCCTGGGTGCAGTCCCCACAACCAAAATAAAGTGACCAGATTCCACAGTATAAGAAAAGATATCTGGTTTACCCCTAATAAGGCAAAACTGATTTAACAGTAAGAGAAATCATTTAGCCCATATACTAATGTATTATAACATAGATGACAAATATAGTATGTTAACAGAATAGTTTTTTTTAATGATTATGTCAATAAATGCAAAAAAGAACCCAGCATCCCTAGATACAATCCAAACAAATCAGGAAAGAACTTCCTCAGCCTGATAATAGGCATCTATTAAAAAAAAAACAAACCTACCACTAACATAATGTTTAGTGGTGAAATACTTGCCCCCACAGCAAAGGCGTGCCCTCTCTTCCAGTCTCCTCCACTGTACAGAGGAGGTTTCCATTGCAAACGAGAGACAGACAGACAGAGAGAGACAGAGAGAGAGACAGAGAGAGAGGAGAATCCAGAGTCCAGACTGGGAAGTCTGTGGAGCCTAAAGTGGTATCTTTCTATGGTCTGTTGGCCATTTCAGAACTTTAGAAATGTAATGGTCAATTCATTAGAAGGAAACAAATAACTAAATAAATTTTACGAGAGAACTTCAAGACGGCGACCGGGTAGGCAGCAGAGAGAGAACCTCCCGGAGGAATGCCACTCAGACAAAGGAATATAGGAATATAGCAACATGTGAAGGACAGAAAGGAAAGAGGTGGGTATCCTGAACTCAGGAAGGATCTGAAATGGGAATTCAAGCCCTCGGAAACACTAAGCAAAACCTCTTCTGGAGGAAAGGATCGGAGATCCGCCATGGCGCAGTCGGAGGGAGAAGAGAGGGAGGAAGTCACCACTCCAAACACACCCTTGGCCCATGCCCTCATTCCGGCATTCACAGCTTCAGCTTTGGAGACCCACGCTCACGGAAGCCTCCCGACTTGGCCAGGGGAGAGCAGAGTTCCGAGAGCTGGTCCAGGGCTGGAGAGGGGAGGGTGCAGCCAGGAAAAGAGGCAGTGGCGGTCGGTAGCAGTTGTCGAACCCAGTGTGAGAGTGAGAGGTTGCGACAGCCACTGGGGCAGAGTCCCCACCCTGTGGCAACCTTCCTAATCAGCACCTGGAGAGAATCAATGCAACTAGTACACAGCGCACCACGCCCGGCTCTGCGCCTGCCTCGAGGCGGTGGCCCCATGCCTCTCCACTGGGTGAGTGGCTACCGACGGCGAGCCGTGGCGGCTCTCAGGAATCCAGCCGAGGAGCGAACAGGGGCTCCAGCATTGCAAGGGAGGGAGATGCAGATGGAGGTGGATCGCGTGGCTCCACGCCCTTCTCACTCCAACATCAGGCAGGAAGCACAAGCTGGGTTGCCGGGACTCAGCTCCCACCCTGAACTCTCTCTGGGAGCACCTTGAGTCTCGACGGCTTGAACAAGCACTGCCTGTTCCTGGCAACAATGGAACGAATCCACGGTCTTCAGGACTCACCCCAAACTAGTGATGTGAGCACCAAGAGGGTCTCCTTACAGCTAGCACATATGAACCTTGCATGAACCTATAGCGACAGATTAGATGAAAAGCAGCAGACCAGGAGTCTGAAAAACAACAACATACTCCACACAGCAGACCCGAGAAAAATCCTCCAACTCTATTCTAGAACTAATCTTTAGACTCAGTTCATACCCTGAACTAACACAGTGAGAATGGGCCAGGGAGATTTCAAGCCCTTATACCAAGCATCGTAAGTTTGTCCAATGCCCAGCTGCAAGGGGTGGGGAACGGTAATGCTGGACATCAGGAGGAGGTGGGAGGAGAAGAAAGGGCCTCTGGCATCAAGGCAATGGGACAGAGCCGAACGGGTCACCGAGGGCGCCCTGATGGGGGTGTGTGCCCTGCAGGTGTTCCACTGTGGGCACCACAGCTGCTCCACAGTGGGCCCCGTGGCTGCTCTGCAGTGGGCCCCGTGGCTGCTCCACAGTGGGCCCCGCGGCTGCTCCACAGTGGGCCCTGCGGCTGCTCTGCTGAGGGCCCCGTGGCTGCTCCACACCGGGCCCCACAGCTGCTCCGCTGAGGGCCCCGCGGCTGCTCTGCTGTGGGCCCTGTGGCTGCTCCGCTGAGGGCCCTGCTGAGGGCACCTCACGGACTGGACCCGCCCCCACCCATAGCACGGCGATGGGGTGGAGCCGGGCGGTCCACTGTGAGCATATGTGCTTTTCCACCTCTGACCATGGCAGTTTGTATACACCCATGTATGTTATAGTCTGAGGCAGCTATATCTCTTCCCAAGGCGAGAGTCCAGGGGTATAGATAAACCCAGGAGTACAGTTATTATCACAGGGAAGATGACTGACTGAGTGGTAGGGCAACGGAGATGAGGGAGGAGAAAATTGAATGATCAAATGGGCCATCATCTGTGTAACTGAGTAACAAATGTGAAGGTAACATTATGTACGACAGCATCCAGAGCTAATTCCCTTCTATGTTCTCTATAATTCTGTATTTCCTCAATCATTTTTGTATTAACAGAAGTGAAGATAACTTTATATTATACAGCATCCAGTGCAAATTCCCTACTATCTTCTCTGTAATTTGGTATTTCCTTTAATGTTTATGTGTTAACTAATGTGAAGATAACATTATGTAATACAACATCCAGTGCTAATTCCTTACTATATTCTGTATGATTTTGTATTTTAGGTATTGTTTATGGCTTATTCAGGTTCATATGTCTCCATTCTTTTGTCTTTAAAATAAAATTTAAAAAAAATTGTTTTGAGGGTGCCAGGGATATAGCTCAGTGGCAAGGTGCCTACCTAGCAAGCACAAGGTCTTGAGTTCAACTCCTAGTACCAAACAAAACAAAAACTAAAAAAAAAATTGTTAGCTGGGCATGGGGGCACATGCCTGTAATCCCAGCACTTGGGAGGCTGAGGCAGGAGGATTGTTGTGAGTTCAAGACCAGCCTCAGCTATAAAGTGAGCTCAAGGCCAGCCTGAACTGCTTAGTGAGACCCTGTCTCAAAAAGCCAAAAAACAGAAATTTGTTTTGAGACAGGGTCTTGCTAAGTTGCTAAATTACTCAAGCTGGTCTCAAACTTGTGATCCTCTTGTCCCAGCCTCCCAGAGTTCTGGGACCATAGGCATGTACTTCCATGCCAGGCTTGGTTAACTGTTTTGGATTTTTTGCATATATATTTATGAGGTCTATTGGTATCTAATTTTCTTTTCTTGTAATGAGCTTTTCAGATATTGATACGAGCAATGCTGGTTTCATTGAATGACTTGAAAGTATTTTCTTTCCAATTATATAATTTTTCTACAAGTGAAGGCTTTGAACTTGAGCCTGGAGATTTGGGACGATTGTCAAGGACATATTTAAATTTAAGAGCTAGATACAGCCAGGCATTGGTAGCACATTCTTGTAATCTTGGCAGCTTTCTTTCTTCCTTTTGTACTGGGAATCAAACCCAGGGCCTTGCGCTTGCCAGGCAGATGCTGTGCTGCTGAGCTACATCCCCGGCGCTCCTCTTGTCTCAGAATCATATATAAATTGGAATCTAGTTTAGAGTGAAGGTCCTGGGCTCAATACCTAGTACCAGTCACAATCTGCCCCCCAAAATCTAGATACAGGGCTGTTTGGACTACTCTTTTTTAGGGTGGTAAAATATATATAACACAAGTTGACGATTTTTAAAGTGTGGGGTTGAGCCCGGGGCCTGTGTGTGCTCAGCCACGCTCTACACTGAGCTGTACTCCGGCCCCGTTTTAGCCATTTGTGAATACACAGTTTAGGGCAGTAAGTCCAGTCACTGCTGCACGGCTGTCGCCACCATCCAGCTCCAGAGCTGCTCTACTCTTTTTGTTTGTTATTTGCGATGGTCTTTCTATGCAGTTCAGGCCGGCCTTGCGCTCGTTGTATAGTACAGGCTGGCCTCAAATTCACCGTGACCCTCCTGATTCAGCCTCCCGCATGCTGGGATTACAGATGTGTGCCACTATGTCCAGCAAGACTTGCTCTATTCTTGAGTGAGGTTTTGGAACTTGTATCTTTTAAGAAATTGGTCCATTTTATATAAACTGTCTAATTTATTGACATAAATTGTTCATGGTGTTCCCTCATTACCCATTTCATATTTGTAAAATCTGTAGTGATATTATTCCTTTTGTCCCTGATGACTTTTACCCTCTTTATCTTTGGGTAGGGATTTTCCAGCTTTACCGATCATAAAGAACCAGCCTTCTTGTTATGGTTTAGATACGATATCCCCCAAAAGTCTCACATCCAGAGGTGGGGCCTAGCCAGAAGGGTTGGGTCACTGAGGACATGACATTATTTCTTTGTTTTTGAGACAGTCTCACTATGCAGCCAGGCTGGCCTTGAACTCACTATGTAGCTGAGGCTGGCCTCAAACTCAGTGATCCTCCTGCTTCAGCCTCCCAAGTGCTTTGTGCCACCACACCCAAGCACTGAGGGCATGACTTGGAGGGGTGTGTTCTGATCTTGGTTCCTCCCTTCTTTCTCTGCTTCAGGGCCACCATGGAACGGGAAGCTCTCTTCTGCCATGCTGCTCTGCCTTGGAGTCAGATGACCAAATCCACTGCAGCTGTGAGCCACAATCTCTCCTACTTTAAGTTGTGGTTGTCAGACATTTTATACTAGCGAGGAGAAAGTGACAAAATAGAAAACGGTACCATGAAAGGGGTCCCTGATGTGACTGTACCTGACTTAGGGTTTAGAAGCCTCTGGAACTGGTGTGCAGAAAGAGTTTGATACGGCTGGAGGTGCAAGTTAGAGCAGCCCTGTAATGTTGTAAGCACAGCCTGATAGGAGATTCTGGTCAGAGCTCAGAAGAACAGAATGCTGACACAAAGGCAGACAGTAAAGGCCAGGCTCAGGCTCATGAGATTTCAGCTGGGAACAAGGACACCATTGGCAGTTGGCGTAAAGGCCATGTATGTTATGCTTAGGGAGAAAATTTGTCTACATTTTACCCATGTCCCGAGACTGTGAGAGAGATTAAGGAGGCAGACTAATTAATCTGGGAGAAGAAATTTTAAGGTAGCCTAACTTTCAGACTGTATCATGGATACCACTGGGTGCTTCTAGTCAGATTTATAGTGAGAAGCAGTAGCAAAGAGAAGAACCGAATGATCTGAAAAGTTCAAGGTTTTGCCAGAAAGGAAGTGTCTGCCAAGTTGGGGCAATAGAGAGCCTGGTTGCTGAAAAGATTAGCATTAAAAAGAAACTAGGTGGGCTGGGTGTGGTGATGCACGCCTGTAATTCTAGCACTTGGGAGGCTGAGGCAGGAGGATCACTGCAAGTTTGAGGCCAGCCTGGGCTACAAAATGTGTTCAAGATGGGCCTGAACTGCATAGTGAAACCTTGTATCAAAAAGACAAAAACCAAACCAAACCAAAACAAAACACACAACCCAGGTACTCTGTACAGGGGCAAGAAAAAGATGCCTTGAGGGCATCTCAGGTATTAGCAAGACCCTACACTTTGGGTTCAAGGGGCAGAAGTGTGACTCTTCCATCTGAGAACAGAGCCCCTGCACTGCCTGTTCATTCAGGGCTACCTGGGGGCATGTATCCTCAAGGGCGTGGTGCAGGTAGTCATGGCCCAAGGGGGCCCAGCCTCTATGAAAAAAGTACAGAAGAAAAGAGTTTTGACAAATAGAATTGGAAAATAAAGCACAGAGAATACTCCCAGAAGTGGAATCAAAATATCAAGATAATGTGAAAGAAAAGGACCAATAGGAGATCCAGTTCAGAATTCTAAAATGAGATCCAGCAAGAAAACATGAAAAAAGTCAAAATTTTTCTGAGCTGAATGAAGGATGTCATTGCCTTAAAAGAGCTCATTCACGCTGAACACCACTTGCTTGAAGGCCCTTGATTAAAAGTCCATTAGAGAGCTGGGCATAGTGGTGCATGCCTGTAATCCCAGCGCTCAGGAGGCTGGGGCAGGAGGATTGTGGCAAGTTCAAGACCAACCTGGACTACAAAGTGAGCTGAAGGCCAGCCTGAACTGCATAGTGAGACCCTGTCTCTCAAAAAAAAAAAAAAAAAAGTCCATTATAGGCTGGGCATTGGGTGCACACCTGTAATCCCAGCACTTGGGAGGCTGAGGCAGGAGGATTTCTGTGAGTTCAAGGCCAGCCTAGGGTACATGATGAGTTCAAGGCCAGCCCGAATTACATAGTGAGACCCTGTCTCAAAAAAAAAAAAAAAAGTCCATTACATCAGTAACAAAGAAATCCTGAGTGTTTCAAGAGAAAAACCCAATGACCCACAAGGGCAGGAAAATCATACTGGCAGAAGAATTAGCAATAAGTGCCTTTAAAATTGAGAAAAACACACTTTACCTCAGACTTTTATATCTAGCCAAACTGTCACTTCAGACATGGAAAGATAGAGAAAATGTATTTCTCTTTCTTTAAGAAACTGAGTATGTGTTGAAGCAAAATGATTGTGCGACCAAAGGAACGCGGAAGGGAGTAGCTCAGCCACCCCAGCAAGTGTCAGCCCTACATGGGAGCCGCACAGAGGCTGATGGCCAGTTTACACTGAGGGAGGAGGAGGAGGGTTCAGCTGGTAGGTCTGAGAGAGGAGAATATGATAAAATACTTGAGCAGGAGAATTACTTGAAGAAACATTACGATATCAGCAAAGGGCGTAAGAAAAAGCAATGAGAAGCTCTAGGAGAAGCAAAACGCTGTATAGGAAAGGAAAAGTAACTGCAGTAGCTCTCCTGGTTCTGCAGCAAACAACAGTCACAGTAAATTAGAACTTGTGGGCTGGGGATAGAGCTCAGAGGCATAAGTGCCTGCCTGGCAAGGGCAAGGTCCTGAGTTCAATTCCTGGAACAAAAAAAATTAGAGGGCTGGGGATATAGCTCAGTGGAATAAGTGCCTGCCTAGCAAGCGTAGGGTCCTGAGTTCAATCCCCAGTACTGCCAAAAAAAAAAAAAAATTAGAACTTGTACACGAACTTTCAATGTTCAGAGTCGAAACATACACAGTATTTGGGGAACATGATTGTGGTCACAGGACAATGAAAATGTTACCAATTTTGATACTAAAAAGTAAAAATATGGGTTAGAATTTTGAGGAGGAAGAAAGCGAGCAGGAAAGCTGAAGAGGACAGAAGGGAGGGACACTAAAACATCACCTGACTGTTAACGTGGATGAATAATAAAAATCTAAGTATATTCAACTGGTAAAGGGCCAGCAGGCCTGAAATAGGTGGCGGTGGTGGGGACAGCGGAGGCACTCGTGCCCGGAGTGCACCTGTGCACACAGAGACGAGGGCTCCAAGGCAGAGCCCCTGTTCCAGGGAGCGCCCTGGCACTGTGAGGAACGGCTACGCTGTGTGGGGCCCTGCTTGTCACCAAATGACCCGTTCAGTGCTCCTGAGCCCCACTGGACCTGCTCTTGCAGGCAGAGGAGCAGGCCGGCCTCGCCCGCACGCTGCTCTCCAGCCAGTTTCCTATTCCCATTCCTGCTCAGCTCCAGACCCAAACTCCAGCAGCCGCCTGCACCTCCTCCTCAAGGTGACTAGAGCTGGCGCAGCACCCTGGGCCACGTGCTGCCCCCATGCTCCCATGCCCTGTTGTGGTGATGAGGGTTCTAAGGTCTGCGGAGGCCTCTGGACCCACCCATGGTACTGGGTGATGCGCTGCTTGTGAGGTGGCTCCAGACCTCCCACCGCAGCCTAACTCTAATCCTTTGGGGGCGTGTGAGGGGCTCACTTTACATCTCTGTCTAGTAGGCATCTGGCCCAAGGTGGGTGCTCAGCAAATGTCTTTGCAGAGAAACAAAATTCCTATCCTTATTCCACCAAACCCTGGGGTTTATCCTACATTTCTTGGTTTTTTAAATTTTGAGAGTGTCACTAAGTTGCTTGGGCTGGGGTTGAACTTGCAACCCTCCTGCTTCAGCCTCCCGGAGTGCTGGGCATTCTCTACATTTTGTGCATTCAGACTCCAGCAGGGCAACACGGCTGCCAGCGCCGAGGGTCTCCCTTGCCAGCTGCTGGTCTCTGGAGCCCCTCACCCAGCTCAGCCTCCACCCTGACACTAGAAACCTGAGGGTCTGTGCCTCCTTGATCTCACAGCTTCTTGACCTTCCCAGCTGCGATGCTGGTCTCCGATGCAGCTCTTTGCCACCTGCCTGCTTCTCTGTCTCCCAGTACCAGCATGCACGCCAACTGGGCCTGCTTCCTTCCGGGCACTGTAAGGCTCTGACCCTTCTCAAAGAGGAAGCAGTGTGCTGCTGCTCAGCAGGCCTGGCTGGCTCCAAGCCCTGAAGCGGCTGTGCTGTCTGAAAGGCTCAGGCCTCCAACCAGTCCTGGCAGCCACACCTTCAGGGCACGGCTGCTGCCTCTGGCCAAGCAGGATCTAGGCCGCTTCAGAGGTGCACCATGGTCCTGTTTCTGCCTCCTTTGCTCTCTTGCATCCTGCTCCCTTGATCTGAGCTCAGGCCCTTCTGTGCCTCGGCGTCTGTAAGCAATATCCTACGCCCCTGAGAGCCGGGATCAGATATCCCGTGTTTCCTCTTCTGTAAACCGAGCCCTCCAACCTATGTCTGGGCTGGCCTTAGCCTACCTAGTCGGCCTGGGAGTGCGCGTTGAAGGGCTCAGAAGTGGTTTAAGATGCCCGTGAGTCTTGGGCAGGGGTGCGAGGCTGTCTGGTAGTTGCGGCGTGTCACATATTTAACACTGGCTCAAGTCCTTCTGAGAGATGGTCACCAGGAAAAGCCATTTCAGTGGTGATCTGAGGCTCGTCTGGGAAGGGAAGACCCCGGGACAGGCGCAAACCCACTCGCACACAAGCACGGAAAACACGCGGCAGGGAAGGGGAGAGGAGTGCGCTTCTCCCCGCGAGCTCCAAGCACTAACAAGCACAACCAGCCGCGACTTTCCGGGATCAGCTGCCGTTTTCGACAAGCCCCAAGTTGTTTCCAGGGCACAGGGGACCAGAAAAGACGCTGAATTTAGCCAGGGGTGAGCCCGTGCACGGCGCTCATAGCCGCACAGCAGGCTCCGCACAGCGGGCTCCGCACAGCAGGCTCCACGCGGTAGCGGGGCACCGCCAGCAGGCGTCAGCTTCCCTGCTCTCCACCCCTGTACTCCGCGCGCTCCCACCCCGCCCCGCGCGCCCCCACCTGTTCGCCCCATGCGGGCCGAGGCTGCCTCGTCAGGGCACAGGTTGGTGGCTGCTACCCTCCGCCTCCAGTGCGCTCTTTGGTTGGGGGCAGAGGGCGCTGGCAGAGCTGGGGATGCCAACGCCTGTGAGGTCCCCGCTTCTGTGACGTCCGCGGTGACCCCGCTGCCACCAGGGGCATCTGTGTGCGCTCTGGGCACACAACCGCTATCCAACCCCTCTGCCAGCGGCTGGGAGCAGGCTCACCTGTGGAAGGGCGGCCTGTGTCCGCTGCTCCTGGAAGGTCGACCTGACCCCGCCCAGTGGCTCAGCGGGCAGCGGGTCACTACCTCCCCTTGGGCAAGCCTGCAGGCCTCGTTGTCCCAGGGGCGTGGCTGCCCTGCCCCCACGCAGGGACCACAGGGACCGTAAGACCCACCACAGGCTCCGCGGGCCAGAGAGACACCTGGGTCGGGAGACTTTTGTCAACACCATTTTATTCCTCACAGTTTTCTGCAACCCACGCGTGCCGCCAAGGCTGTGGCCTCTCAACCAGGCTGGGACCCTCTGCAGCAGGCTGACTCCAAGGAGCAGCTGGGCAGGGGCCACTGTGGCTTGGTGTGGGACAAGTGTCTCTAATTCACAGTTGATTTAATGCTTCGTGAGTCCTGAGCGGCTTTCCGGAGCAGAGGACAGGCACCTGGAGGTCATGTGCACACACTGGGGACCACGGCCCTCCCCACCCTGGCCTGCTGTGCCACGCAGAACCACTGCTGTCCTGGTGGGCAGCCAGGAAAGTGCTTTGAGGTCATCAGAGTGCAAAGTGCAGCTGGCAGTGGCCCTCCATGCCAGGGGCACGCAAGCCCGTGTGCGTAGATGCCACTGGCCAGCAGAGCATCTGCACCCGCTGCTCTCGGTAGCGCCCACTGCCCTATCCGTAAACCACTCTCGCCACTGCACTGAGACGAGGGAACTGAGCGCAGGGGGCTGAACACTTGGAGCAGTGGCGGCCAGCAGCGAAACACACGTGCTGAGCCAGAGACTGAACTACTCCCCTGCCACCTTTGCTGGGCGCTGGCCGAGCTACAGGTTGACTCGGGACCTGTGCTGAGGCAGCTCTACCAAGGAGCTGTCCCAGGCCGAGTGCCTTCCTTTCTCCTCCATCCCAAAGGGGGGATGGTCAGGATGGCCAGGCTAGGGGCTGAGGCTCCCACAAACCCACAGCTGGGCCCACTGCTGCCTTGGTCCAGTGTGACCTGGGTGTGGGCCCTGGACTGTGGCCCACCCCTCTCCATTCTGTTCCCAGACACGGGTCCTCCTGCCTCTGTCTCTTCAAGTGGAGGGCAGGGCGCGAGGGCTCAGGTGAGAAGCCTGGGTGCATTTCATTTGCTCCCAGGGAACAGCAGACCCCAAACAGGCCACGCCTGTCTCAGCATAGTGCTGGGCACCGACGAGGATGCTGCTTCATCAGTGGACTGGCAGTAGCAGGTGGGCTATGGCCTGTTCTCCAGCTGGCCATGCTTCACCCTCCAGCTCCAGGCAAAGCTGCTGTCAGGAGCCAGGGTGCACTGCAGGTCAATGCCTGAGTCTGGCACCTCCATGTCACAGTGAACGGGCTGCCCGTCTTTGGTCACCAGGCTGAAGGCTGTGGCTGGGATCTGAGGGTGGAACACAAGGAAGGACTGAGATGGGCTCACTCAGCAGCACAGGGAGGCATCACACCTGGTCCTGGCACACTGGGGCAGGGGGCGCCTCCCTCCAGTCAATAGGCAGCCCTAGGCCCCGCCTTCCACTTGGACCTGGAGACGCCACCCCAGCCCACCCCACCCTGCCAGTCTTGTGCTGGGATGGGGGTGGGGGTGGGGTGGCATTTCCAGGGTCCCAGAAGCACCAGCCTCACCTGGCTGCTGATGCCAGTCGCGATGTCGCCCACCCTGGCCCGGGGGAACTCTCGGATGTGCAGGTGCTCACCGTTGAGAGACTGTATTTGGACTTTCACACCTGGAGGGGGGCAAGGTGACAGGAGAACAGCTGTCATCCCTGGGAGGAGGGACTGCGGCTGGCCCCTCACAGGGGAGTGGGTCTGCTGAGGAAGTAGTGAAGCCAAAGCCAGGTTGGAGTGGCCAACCTGCTACCTCTGGCTTCCTGGCCACAGCCCTGGGATCTGTGTTGCTAGCTGGGTGGCTGCTGGTGGTCATGGAGTTCCACCCCAAGTGCAACAGAAAGGAGCCAAACACAGAGACTCTGACACAGCTCCCCAAAGGAAAACCTTTGGCCCAGGCTGTGGGCCACTGGCCTGAGCCACGCTGGCCAGGCAGGCTGGGAAACGCAAGTCCACGAAGCCTGGAAGCAGTCTGAGTGCTGTCTTCCTTGTCTTTGACCTTGCTGCCAATTTGCGGATCGTAACACTCAGGGGCTCACGGGTCCTGCTCCTTTCTCCTCCCCTGAGAAGATGTTGCCTCCTCAGTGTTTTGCCTCCAGGCCAGGAAAGCTGCTCTCCTCACTAGTGTGGGGGCTGCTGGCACACCAGCAACAGCCAGCAAAGGGACAGTGGTCCTCTGCTGCCCCACCATCTCCCTGGGCAGGCAGAGATCTTGCCTCGGCTACGGTGCTACCACCCTCCTTCCCCTTGAGGGAGACAAAACCTCTGTGACCCCAGTGCCAGGCCACTTAGCCACCCGTGGCTACTGGGCTGTACCGTTGAAGAAGCTAGGGGTGTCGGCAGGGCGCCCCCAGGCCAGTACCGCGCTGCAGCTGGAGCTCCGAGCCTCTGCCTGGCTGCCCCACGAGTGGACACCGGAGCTCAGGGTGTCCCTTGAGCTCTGAGAGGCCTTCGATGGGTTCTGAAACACAGAGCAGGCTCAGGCTCAGGGAACATCGCTGGGCTCGTTGCCTTCAGAGGGAAGGGGATGGGCTCACTTGGGCTGTGGAGGGCAAGGCCTGTTTCTACAGAGGCCAGAGGAGTTCCCCAGTAAGCCAGCAGCAAAGTCCCTTTCTCTTTCCAAGTGTGTTGTCGCTAATGAACCACACCCCCCTCAGTGAGGACCCTCCCACAGCCCCCTTCAGAGAGGATCCTCCTATGGTCCCCCTCAATGAGGACCCTCCAAGCTCTGCCCGCCAACTGCCCACAGCCCATCCTCTAATCTGTGCCAAGGGCAAGAACCCTGGCACCCGGGTCCGGGTGACTCACCTCACTGCTGTCTGAGAGGGAGAGGCTGTCGACACTGAGACATGAGAGAATCTGCTCCTGCTCCTCCAGAGAGAAAGGCTGGGACAGGCTGTTGAGAAACAGTTCTGCAGGAAGAGGGAAAGAGGAAGGTACAAGGCTGGCAGGAGGTCGCCATGTGGTCGGGTCCAGCCGAAGCTGACCCGTGGGAAGGGCTGGGAGGAGTTGGCCAGTGCAGGGCACAGCTGGCCGCCCTACCTATCTCCAGCTGCTGCAGCTCCAGCTCGGGAAAGGTCGCTCTCCGTTCTGGTGAGCTGGAGCTCCTAGCCGGGGCCGGGTCCAGGGAGGACAGAGGCAAGGGTTCCCAGGGAGCAGAGTCGTCCTGGCTCCAGTTCAGGGTGGGAGACTCCTTCTGCTCTGGGGGCTCTGGTGGCAGTGGTGGCTGAGCTGTCGGGGCCGAGCACTCCCGCAGGGGGGCTCGTGGGGCCTGGGGGCAGGAGGCCCGGTCTCGCAGCGGACGTTTGGGCTCCTTGTATTCTCCCTTCCAGGGGCTCCTCAGACCTCCCACTGTAAGACAGCACGTGGGAGGTGGGTGCGTGTGTCCCTCTGCTAGGGCACAGGACACAAGCCCGTGGTGTGGCGGTCTCCTGAGGATGCTGTGCTAGGAATGGTATGTTTCTGTCTTTAGTCCACCTTCCTTCTACTGTCAGGAGCAAATTCGAAACTTCAGAGCCGGCTCCAGGGGATGCTGTGAGTGGGGAAGGCTGAAGATGGCTGTGAGGCTGTGGGTGCGCTTGCCTTGCGTGTGCAAAAGCTCAGCCTGGATCCCAGCACCGCAAAAACAACAAAACTGTCACTGGGGTAACATGACCAAGGCCCTGAGACAGCACCTCTCACTCCGACCCTCACTCAGTGCTGCTACCGTGCTGCTCCCCCAAGCACTGCCACTGCCTTCCTTGGTCGGTCTCCTTTTTTTTCGGTCTTTTTGAGACAGGGTCTCGCTGTGCAGTTCAGGCTGGCCTTGAGCTCACTCTGTGGCCCAGGCTGGCCTCGAACTCACAAGGACCCTCCTGAGCCTCTTGAGTGCTGAGATTACAGGCAGCGCCACCCCGCCCCGCTCTCCTGTGCTCTTTATCCCCTCTCGCTGCTGTGGCTACTACCTGTCCTGTCCTAGGGTGCCTTCCATTGTGTTCCACATGTCACTTGACTGGATTCTATTCATACAATGTGTTTTCACTGATTGGTTTTTAATTTAAAGAAGCACATTGTGGCTGAGCGTGGTGGAACACGCCTGTAATCCCAGCACTTGGGAGGCTGAGGCAGGAGGATCGCTGCCAGTTCGAGACCAGCCTGGGTACAAAGTGAGCTCAAGGCCAGCCTGAACTGCATAGCGATACTGTTTCAAAAAGCCCCCCCCGCCCGAAAGCACACTGTGCTCTGGGTGTCCTCCTGTTGGTTCCTCCTTTCCCTCAGCCCTGTGGTTTCAGACCATTCTCTGCTGCTCTGCAAACGAGAGGCTTTAAGTGCTGGTGGTGCCCATCCCTACTACTTCCTTCTCTACTCCCCTGTGGGGAGGAACCCAACCTCAGCCCAGCCCCCAGCAGCAGGGGTGCACAGCCACATGGTGCTCCTTTGGGGGCAGGGGATCTTCTGCAGTGCACTGGGAATGGCTGGGCTGGACCCCAGGCCTTTAGCCCGGCACACTCCCCTGAGGTACCCAGGAGTCCCAGTGCTTCCAGCCCCACCAGTACTTGCTGTGCCAAGGCCCTGGTTTTTCCTACTGAGTGTCCAGTGGTGCCTGGCCTCATTCTGCATTCTGATCCCCAATGGGTTTAAGCCTCCCTCTCCTTGCCCCTCTCTATTACGGCCCCAGCACCTCCAACTTCTGGGCACCCTATATCCCAGGTGTGCAGTGCTGTTCCTGCCCTGCCTGGGAGAGCGGCCAGCCAGTGCTCACCTTGTTGCAGCGCCCTGCACACACTCCCCAGCAGTTCCCTGGCTGACGCGCGATGAACAGGCTCCTTCCTCAGCCCCTCCCGGATGGCCTGGGCTGTGAGAGGGGCACAGGAGGCTGGGATCTCCCTCACAGGTGGAGGCTCACGGGCGATCTAGGGACCAAAAGACAGCATTTGGGCTCTGTCTCCTGCTCAGCACCCAGCCTTCTGCTCGGCCCTCCCACTGACACTGGGCCAGTGTCACAAGGACTGGAGGAGTCTAGGTTAGTCAGGGATCGGCTCCTCTGTGTAAGGGAGACAAGGAGCCAGGCAGTGGGATGCTTGTGTTCTACAGATGACTGGGTGGCCCAGGTTACAGGCAGGAAAGATCGCTGGCCTGCCCTACATGAGGAGACCCCTTTTGCTGGGGCATCTCCCTGGATCCCCAGATTTGGGGAGTAGCATTTTAATCAGGATCCCACATTTATGACCAGGCTTCCCCTGGCTTACGCCCTTTCACATCTGCAGTACCTGCCCAGGCCCACTGGCACCCCAGCCCTGCTTTCCTGGTGTCAGCACTGACCTTGAGGCAGAGTGGCCCTCGGAAGTACTGGGTCCAGGGATGGCAGCCATTGAGCATGTGCAGCATCATGCAGCAGCTGCTCCAGACGTCCACCTTGGTGTCGCAGGGCTTTCCCAGCACCACCTCAGGAGCCATGTGGGTCTCTGTGCCGGGGATGGAGTCACCTGAGACCAGGGCGAGGCAGAAACAGCACTGTGAGCCGGGGCAGGAGCCTGCAGAAGCCCACCCCAGTCAGCTCCTGTGTTCCTGGAAAGCCACTACGTCCAGCCCACAGGGCTCACTCATCCAGGCACCCAGGGAAACAGGAGCTGAGCATGTTTCATCGTAACACAGGTTTGGCCCTGAAATGGAATGGGCTGGATGCTAACAACTCAGCTGCGGAAGACTAATTATTGCTGTGATGTTCTAAGAATACTAGTTAATGAAAAAAAAAACACTAATAGGAAAAACTTTTATGCATAAAAGACTAGAAATAACAGCAGATGTTAACAATGTGATTTTCCTGGTGTGTGTGTGTGTGTGTGTTTCCTGGTGTGTGTGTGTGTGTGTGTGTGTGTATGTTTTGTAGCCCAGGCTGGTCTCGAACTTGCATTTATGTTTTTGGTCAGTTTTACTTCAAAAGATATTATGTTATTTTTGTACTAAAACACTAAAAACCCCACTAAAGCAAGGTAGGAGATGGGTGTCCAAGTGGGTTTGTAGCACAACCCTTAACACACACTGTGTCAGACCTAGCTGCACACCCTTGCCCGATGTGCTGAGGACCAGACACACTCTGGATTCCCAGTTCCTTGGTGTGAATATTCCCATGTATACAATGATATGCCCTGGGGGCAGGCACACACAGGACATTTATCTACGTGTTGTATATACTTTATACACAGCCCACAGTGATCTTTACAACATTTTAGCATGCCTGAATTTTGACTGTAGTATCTCATGAACTCAGGTATGAAATTTTCATTCATGGTATCATGTCAGCGTTCAAAAAACTTGCAGGTTTTGGAGCATTTTGCATTTTCCCATTAGGGGTGCTGAACCTGTACTCCTAAAAACCTGCTTTTCCTCTGGTCCAAATGGAACCATTTTATGCTTAATGTTATACATGAGAAAAATGGTATGAAGTTGTATTATAATGGGCTAAACCAGGCATAGAAAAAAAATCACGGAATTCATAAAATATTCAGATTAACTTTCTGGGCAAGCGGAATGTGAAAATTTCTTCCTTTTATATACTTTGTACTGTATTATTCGATGGGTAGAAACTATTTAAATATTCAGCATAACAGAAGTTTAAAAGGCCTTCACTACCACAGTGCCCAGGTCTTGGGGAGCAGAATGGAATGGGGCACCAGAGTCCACGACTGCACTAATGCCCGGTGAGAGCCTTGTGCCGGCAGCTGCAGCTGGAGTCTGCGGGTGTTAGGCGTCAGGTGTCAGGCGCACATGCCAATTGCTCCACAGTGAAAACATACCAGCGAAAGCCATTATTGTCATTGGGAGGGCAGTGGCGCCTTACCTGTGAGCAAAGACTTCCCCAGGCCACTGGGTCGCAGGCACACGGCATGGCCAAAGTCACAGAGGGCTGCGCGGTTCCCATCACTGGACAGGAGCACGTTGTCAGCTGTAGGCGGGCAACCGACACAGGAGGAAGGGGACAGGTGAGTCACATGGCTCCCAGCCCACTTTGGCTCTGCACGGCCTCCAGTGAGCCAATTTTCTGGCTGATCCTATAAGACAGCTGCTACTTCTGACATTTCGTCAGTCATGGAAGCGGAGGTGGGCTGGGGAGCGGTGGTGGTTAGGAGCAACACACACTGCCACTCTGCTCTGACACCCCATCCCATCCAGGGGTTCAGGGGCCCAACTTGGAGAGCTTGGAGCACGCCACTCCCTTCCTATGGCACAGAAGCCTGACCAGGACTTGCTGCCAGGAGACTGACCAGGCAGGAAGCACAGAGGAGCCACGGGGACCACAGCCTCACCTTTGACGTCTCCATGCAGAACCCTTCGTGCATGCAGGTACTCCAGCCCCTCTAATGCTTGGCCTAGGTAGAAGAGGGCCCGGTCCTCTGGTAGACAGCCCTCCTGCTTTATGAGCTGGCCCAGGGAGCCCCCTAGGAGACACAGGCAGACCGTGTGGGGCCTTCCCAGCTGCCATGTGAGCAGAGGGCAGGGCGAGGGCAGGTGGAGGACAGCAGGCTTTTCTAGAAGCCAAGTGTGGACTGGCTGGACAGCAAGTCACCCTGAGCAAAGCAGTAGGAGAGGAGAAGCGGCACTGACTCCTCACCTTCTAGCAGCTCCATGAAGATGTTGACCCAAGGCCCCTCCCTCACTGCACCATACAGAGGGACGATTCGGGGGGAGCTCAGTCCTGCACATGCCATCAGCTCTTCTGCACGAAACACCTCAACCCGTACCTGAAAGGGCCCAGAGGTGGCTTGAGTCAGGGTAAGAGGCCAGCTAGGTGCCCACCATTCTATTAGGACCTTGGTGCTCCATGCACAGAGCTGGGCTGCTCCTGGGATAATGCCCAGGCTGCACGGAGCCGGGCGCTGCTGGCCTCGGGGAAAATGCTTAGTGCCAGGGGCAATGCTTATACTTCAGATTCCACAGCGCTATTTCCACCATGGGCACAGTCACATGAGCCACACTCCTCACAGCCTCCAGGCATGCTGCTGCCCTCAGGTGCCCAGTACAAGGGCTCTTTCCCCACACTAACACACACATCCCCCCAGGAGCGGTTTCTCCTCATCTGTCACGTGCCTCTGGTCTTCTGGTCCTCAGTACTTTTAACTCTTCTTGAAATTAATTCTTTCCCAGAGGACTAAGATGTCCAGACAGGCCTGAGCTTATGGTTACTATCTGCAGCTGTTTTCCCAGCATCTGGGGATGAATGTGGTTAATGGGAAGGTTTCGCCTGGGCCACTTGTGCCATTGACTGCTGGGCTGGGGACATATGCTTTCTGCGAGGGCCAGTGGCCTGGCGTGGTGGGGAAAGTGGGCCTTGGGCACAGGCACCTTGGGGTTAGATCCTGGTTTGGCCATTTAAAATAAGGCTGCATGTGTTGCTTCCAACGTGTTACCGTATGTGAGTGGTGGGGACAGCGGCATCTGCCCCAGGGCAGCACTGCCAGTCCCTTGCTGGCCACCAGTGGGCACAACAGAGCCAACTCGAGAGGTGTTAGGCCTTGGTCAGTCTCGCTGACTGGCCAAACGAGCTCTGATGTGGGGAGGCTTTTGGGCTTGTGCCTATCAGTGGAAAATATCTCTCTCTGGTTAGAAAATATCTGGTTTATTTAACCAACTCATATCAACTTTGACTTTATTTATTTATTTTTTGGTCTTTTTGAGACGGTCTCACTGTGCAGTTCAGGCCAGCCTGGAGCTCACTTTGTAGCCCAGGCTGGTCTCAAACTTGCAATGATCCTCCTGCCTCAGCCTCCCGAGTGCTGGGATTACAGGCGCGCGCCACCGCGCCCAGCTTCAACTTCGACTTTAATCTGCTTTCAGTTCTCAAAGGCACCGAATCTGGCGGGACTGATTCACCAACAGGACCTGCACTGCCAGTCTCTAACGTCACGACCGCTGGAGTGTGGTAAAGCACCCAGGGCCCTGCAGGATAATTCTGAATGGCAGAGAAACCAGCTTGACCTCTCTTGCAGACGGATTTGGCCACCAGCTGGAGTTGCAGCGCCAATCAGGCCCTTAACGGACAGGGCATCTCTAGGAAGCTGTGATGGTGCTTTGGGGCAAGGTGGAACAGCAAGTACCGGTGGTGTTGACTGGGCTGATTTCAAGGCTTCAGAAGCTGTACCTGCATCCTGTCAGCACTTTAAGAATGGAAGGAGATATTTTTCTTTCAACTTAAATGTCTCAATTTTCGGATGGGTGATAAATTTCAGAATAAAGACACAGCTTGGTCTGTTTAAGTAACTGGAACTGCTAGAGACTTGGTTTGAGGTGCCATGAAAAATTGAGATGTTAAGGACTGGGAAGTAAGACAGTATAGGAATCTTTTAACATGGAAGAGACCTGTATCTTGGCAGCACTAACACAGTCCCAACACCTCTCTGAAGGGGACTAAGCGGCCCGACAAACCTCAAACAACAGGGTGCCGGGCATCTGGGTGAGGAAGCAGGTGGGAGCAGGTGTGCAGGAGCTGGGGTAGGGACCCGGCCTGCAGGGTCTTTGTGCCTGCAGAGGGGCTGGTCTGGGATGGGCATGCTAGAGGGAACTGGTATTTAAGGCCCGCCAACACAGGCCAGGCACTGTCCCAACATTTTCTAAGCCTCAGCTTGGCAGTCTGTGGGGTGGTTTCCTCATTGCCATTTCAGATGAGGAAGCAAAGCCTGGACATTAATTTGTCCAAGGTCACTAGAAGTGCAGTGTCATACCAGGTTTTGGGCTGGGGAGGCCAGATTCCAGAGCTGCCCACCACTGTGCCCCCAGAAAAACTTGTAGGCTTAGCCATTACTTGTGGGTCTGGGTGGACACACGCAGGAGGAGAATCGCATGTGTGCACACATGTGGACAGTGCTCTGCCCACTGGCATATCCATAGCTACCTTCCCACTCTATCTGCCTGCACGTCTGATTTGGGACTACCCTCTCCGTGAACCTCCCTGTTATTTTCTTTCAGATCATTATCGGCTTTATTCTATTGGCAAAAGAGGCAATATAAGCAATTCTACCAGTTGAAGACTCCAGGAACATAGGGTTAGATAGCTACCTCAGCCCATCACTGGTGGTCCCTGGTCCTCGTTCTGTTTTCACCCTCAACATGTCCGGGGCTGACGGCTGCTCCACCTTCGGGCTGTGCAACTTTACCCTCCATTACAACCCTAGTTCCTTTAGCTCAGGCCTGTGGGTTCCACTGTGTCCCCAGGCCTGCAAAGCATCTGGCACAGAGCAGGCGCTGGGTGACCGCTGGTGTGATTCGGCCAACGCCACACTATCCTGCATCCCAGCACGCCATGCTTGTGCCAGACATCCTAAAATGAGCAGTTCTCCACCCTCTAGCCACAGGTCCCTTTAAGAACTTGGTAAGTGGTGTGGCCCTTCCTCATCAAAAGCTTATGTGCCTGTACATGTCATGCACCTAATCAGGTGCCCAAGTCCAGGGGTCCTACGAATCTCCTCAGGGACAGGGATGAGGACTTCCACACTGGCGGTTAGCCCAAGGGTTGTACATATACTGATAAGGACTCCATCAATGACACACATCACATGATAAATCACGGCACAGAATGTTCCCCAGGGTAGAGTCTTGTTCTTTGTAAGAATCACGTCTATGTATGTCTAAAAAGGTTTAAGTCAAATGCCATTTACCGCTAAGAATGAGATTGGGGAGCAGAGAGACTTGTTTTTCTTGAGTATTATTTGACTTGAGCTTGTATTTGTTTGCAATTTTGAGTTAAGAACAGAGAAAGCCTTAAAAAAATCCCCCAGAATCCATCTGCCCTCAACTTGGGTCCCGTGGATAGTCAGCAAGTGACGCAGGCCACGGGTGCTCTGGACTGCGCACTGAGGTGCGTACGCATCAGCACCCGGTGTCACATATCCTCCCAAGGGCCCCACATTTGAGAGGCTCAGGCTGCTCTGGTGCCACGGGCAGCCTAGCTGCCGGTCCCAGGACTTCACACGTGCTTGGCAGGTGCTCTACCATGGGAAGTCTTTCTCTGTCAGCTGAACACCTGACAGGGTGCGCTGCCTGCCCCCATTTTTGCCCTATGAAGAGGGGCTGTGGGACCTGCCACGGAGCGGCCCCACTAGCGTCCCTGGGAGAGTGGGGCGGAGCTGTGTTCGCGGGCAGCCTGGTGCCCAAACGTTTGACCTTGTGTGCGGACCTCTCCAGCTAGGCGCAGGGATGGCAACGGAGTGCGTGTCCTTGCCCACTGCGTTAGGGTTGTTTACCTCGTTGCCTGAGTCTGAGGGCCTCAGCAGAGGGACAGCTGAGACTCTGGGACTAAGCTCTGGGCACTGGGCACCTGGCTCCACACTCTCACCCCTCCCTGGAGGGACAGATGAGCTTTCTCTTGTGGCCAGGGAGGGGAATCGCAGCTGAGGGTCAGACAGGTGAAAGATGATCCATGTTGGCAAGAACTCGGCCAAGTGGGGTGGGAGAGTGGTGCTGTCATTGAGGCAGTCTGTATGAAGTCTGGATAACACATGGGCCACCCCCGTCATCCGACCACCCTGAGGTTCAACTCTGAGAAGCCCAAGAGCCTGGCCATGCACACAGAAGGAGGGGCTGATTCACACCAAGCCACAAGCCACATGATGGGGGCTGGTGGCATCCACTTCGCATGGGCCGGCGTGCTGGGCTTGTCTGGACTGGCGACTTGGTCTTAGATCCCTTTTGGGGATCCGTGTCTCTGACACAAGGCACTTGAAACAATGTCTCTGAGCTTATTTACTCTGTCTGTGGGCCAAGAAAACCGTACATGAGAATGCTTCTGGGCTGCTAAGCATGGGCTGGGGACAAGGTTGCTTCCAGTCGAGAGGAGCTAGGGTAGAAGAGGTGCCATATGCAGCTGGCCTGACACCAGCGTTTGGACCTGCAGCAACCATGGATCCCCTTGGCTCTGGGCAAGTTATCAAGGAGCAGTGGGAGAGGAGAGGATCTGCCACTGCCCCAGCCCAGGACCCCGTGCCCCTTTCCTCATCCTCTACCACAAGAGTGGCTCAAGGCCACATGCTAGGTCAAATGGACAAGCCTGGGTCTGAACCCTGAGCTGCTTTCCCTTGTACCACCTGGAGGCAGGGCTTGGACTCAGCATCTCCCAGCTCCCAGTGTCTGTCCTCTAACCACCATGGGCCAGGTGCAGGGTCAGGTGCCAGGCGCCAGGCCTTGTCTTTGGGATTTGGCCCTACAGGCCCTGGGGGCAGAAATGCCCTGGGTAGGTCAGACCCTGAAGCTGGGTGCACGCACACATGCACATTGAGGGGAGCGCTGGCATGTGACCACAGGCTCCCCTGCGCTCCCTGGGACTATTCTTGAAAGCAGAGAGAATACACTGGTCCCCAGAGCCCAGCTACCACCTCCCGGCACTTCCAGGCCTACCTTTTTGACAGCACACTGGAAACCTGTCTGCTTGTCCCTCATCCTGTGGACCTCTCCGAAGGAGCCTCTGCCCAGGCGGGGCTGGTGCGTGGCCCAGTGCACCTCCTCAAGGTACTCATAATCCACTGGCTTGAGTTTCTGGGTGGCAGAGAGAGACAGTGTCAGCGGCTGGGCCAGCCCGGGGTCTGGGGGTCATGGTGAAGAAGGCCGGGTCTGCAGCTAGTAGACCTGTCCGGACTGTTGGGCTGAAGCAGGGCTCTGCAGGGGGGCCGGAGAAGGGGGGGCAGGAGGGGGGGTGCACAGGGTCTGCTGGCTGCTCCTGGTGATAAAGAAACCCCTTGGGTTTTTGACTGGGAGGGGGAGGGAAATGGAATTGCCCACAACCTTGATGATGGGTAAAGACCCTGGGAGCTACCAGAAGCCACAAGACAGGAACGACAGAAAGGATGGGGTCACGAGAGAGCGATTACTGCACGCCTGTAACCCTGGCACTCGGGAGGCCGAGGCCAGCCTGGGCTCCACAGTGAGCTCAAGGACAGCCTGAACTATACAGCAAGACCCTGTCTCAAAGAGCTAGAAATCAAACTGAAACTAAAACACCTAAAAAGTAGAACTGAATAAACTGCTTCAACTTGCAGTGTTATCCAGGACACAAACTAGAGGAAAAAGGAAGGAGGTAACAAGATGGCGAAGTCTTATTTTCTCTCAGCCCAAGAAGCTTCCTCAGTTCCCAGAATGGACGTTATTCCCACAACACACAAACTTAGCTGCAACGGGGTGACTGATAGGAAGAACTGAAAACGGGAGCGGCTAGGAAGGCTGTCATTGAGGTTGCAGGTGGGGACACAAGGGCACCACCCCCACTGTGGCTGGGTCTTGGATGCCCCCCAGACCTGTGTGCTGAGGGTCTAGCTGCAGCCCGTGGAGCTGCTGGGGGCGATGGGCCCTTCCGCAGTGTTCCGGGAGGGAGGAAAGTCGGGTCCCAGGGATGCGGCCTGGGAAAGGGTCCCGGGCCCTTTCCTGTTTGTCTCATAGTGAGGGGACCAGCCTCTTCTGACAGGCGCTCCCACCATGATGCACTGTGCCAACACAGGCCCAAGGTAACAGAGCCAAGGGATGGAGGGCCAGGACCGTGGAAACACCTTTCTTCCTTGCACATTCGTGTATCTTCCATGGTAACGAAAGCTGAGTAACAGTCCTGATGGACTTGTGGTGGCTTGCTGCCACGGGCACAGCTGATGGAGAGAGCCACCCCGGGGCTGCTGGCTTGGAGGCATGTGTTCTTTTCCCTGCTGTGGCTGTAGGCCTAGGAGCTAGTAGTGAATGTGTGAGGGCAGGAGTCTAGGAGATTACTTACCTCAGTAAGCAACACCCCCTCATTGTCCTCAGTTTCAGGGCTGGGCCTCCGGGGCCTGAAGCCCCCAGCTGACCAGGTCTTGGCTAGGGTGGCCAGGCTGTGGGCCTGGCCCGAGCTTACACTGCCACGCAGGGCGTGTACCAGGTATTCTTCCACAGAACACGTCTCCTGGGCAGGAGCTGGGCAGCTGGGCTCATGGGCTGTGCTGGGCAGTGGCTTTTGACTGTCCATACAGACTGGTTTGCTGAGGGCTGGGCCAGGTAGGGGCTGCTGGCCATCTGTACAGGCCAATTTGCTCAGGATGAAGGAGTCCAGGGGGTGTGACTTCCAGGGCTGGAGCGGGTGGAAGGGGAAGGGATGGGGCAGTCTACGGTAGGGGAAGGGGTGGGCGGGACAGGGCAGGGGGCCTGTGTCCTGGGGGTGATGTAGTTTCCACACATGGTTTAGACACTGCAAGGGGCTGATCAGTTTGTGGAGTTCCGGTCGCGGCAGCACTGGCCGAAGGCCTTCATTGAGTTGCTTAAAGCCGAGGTGGCAGGGGACTGGTTCTTTCAGAGGCTTGGTGAACTGGGGGATGTTTCTGATATATAGGGCGCCAAATGGAGGCTCATCCTCCTGTGGGGAAACAGGGTGTTAGGATGCAAGTCCACGAGTGGCAGCCTGGCCAGGGCAGTGTGTCTCACCTGCACCGGGACTGTGCAGCTCTCCTGCTCGGGGGTCCTCGGCAGGGGCTTGGCCAAGGCCAGTCCAGCCTGCGTCAAGGACTTGGCGCTCTTCTTCCTCCGTTTCTTCCGGGCTTTGCTGCGTTTTCCCTTCCAACACACAGGGGCCATTTGGCCCTCGGTTGCATGGGCCACATTATTGGGGATCTGATCAAGACTCTCTGACTGGCTGTCAAAAAAGGGACAAGTCCACCTCGTGAGCCAGGAGGCAGAAGACGGAGAGGCTCAGATGACTGTGTCTGAGGGGAGGCAGCCTCGAGCACAGCTGTACATTGCTGGACACAGGGTTCATCCTGAGAAAGGCAGTGCTAGGTGAGCCTGCTGGTGCAACTCTGACAGAGCACAGTACTCGAGCAGGGACACTTCAGCGTTACTGGGAAACACCGTGTCCTGGGACCTCTGCCGGACATGGCACACTGTTGACCAAGCTGCCACTATGTGGCACATGACTGTACTTGTGTGGGCCTGCAAGGTGCCTACATCCCAAGAACACTAGCTTTCTCATTTGCAAAATGAGTGCAGTATTTCTACCACGTGGGGGGAGATATGCAGCTCAGTGTCTGTCCCCGTGGGCAGGGCCAGGGCTCAGTGTTTCTGGGGCAGCTGTCCTTGGGAGCTGCCCTGGACGGTGTCCTCAGCTCTCATAAACAAGAGTAAGCCTGTTTCTGTGTCCTCTGCCCCATGGGGTCCTGGAACTTCCAGCTTTTGCAGGAATGTAGGGAGCTGCCAGCATGGATGGTCTGCCTGTGCCAGGATACCTGTGTCTCTCTGGTGGCCTAGAGGCTGCCATCACCACAGCTCTGCCTGGCTGTCATCTGCCAGAGACTGAGGGAACTGGCCATAGAAGAGTCCTGGAAAGGCTGCTGCCTCAGCACCCAGCCTCACCCTCTGCTCCATAGAAGGCAACCCCAGCACCCCCCCGCCCCCCGCGCTATGCCTTGGGACCACTGAGGCCTGCAGGCTTCTCAGCAGCTCAGCCCAGAGGAGTGGGCTCATCAGAAACCTCTTCTTTGGCCCAAGAGGCAGCAGAGGCAATGTGAAGAATCTGACCAAGTACTGTGCCTTTCCCATTTCCATGGCAGACCCCCTACCTTTTTTGGGGGGATGGTACCAGGAATTGAACCATAGTCTTTGCACTGAGCTACACCTCCAACTTTTTATTTATTTATTTTTTATTTCGAGACAAGACCTTGCTAAGTCACTATGTTGCCCAGGCTGGGTTCAAACTTCTGACCCTCCTGCCTCAGCCTCCCAGAGTGCCAGGATTATAGGTTTGAGCCACTGGCTCCCACTTGCACGAATCTGCCTCATGGTAGGGGGGTGTTTGTTTCTGGGTTGAGCTCTTAGTTGCGGAAAGCAATCTCTGGGGTGGGAGATGCACAGGCTGACCCAGCCCTGTTGTCCACTTGGTGTGCCTCTTGTGAAGGACACTGTAAGTGGCCCTCTGGGCCTGCACTAGTGGCCACACACGAGCAAGAGGCACTGCACTCTTCCTGGCACCCTCCCTGTAGATGGAAACTGGGCTGAATCAAGAATTTGGGAATAATGTCAGTAACTTGTATGCAGTTCCATGAGCCAAGCCATGAGCTTCTACAAGGTTTCCCTGGCCAAGAGAGCTGGAGGCTGCCAGTAGTGGATGTTTGCCTCGCCCTGACGTGCTTACCTATACTGCTTTGATCCTGCGATGAAGATTCGCCCTGAAAAGGTGGGGCTGAACTCCTGGCTGTTCTCACCTTAAAAATAAAGGAGTTGGGTTAGCAGAAAGGTGCTGAAAGTACAAGAGTGTTAGCACTCCATCTTGCAGCTTAACGTGCAGAGGGGGATGTCCACCAGCAGGTGTTCGGGTGCCCCCTTCACTTCCTGTGATGCCTCAGGGGCCAGGCTGCCCAGCACCTGCCTCTCAGTGTCAGCTTGGGCAACAGCAGCCCATGTGTGGAGCTTGCAGTCACATGCAAACAGGGGTACCTGCTGCCTCACTGCCTGACCCTCAGCTCTCTGAAGAAGCCACCAGAGGCAGTGTGGATGTCAGGGTACACCTCCACTGATCACATGTGAGGGAGGGAGAGGAGACCCGGCTCTCTGTCCTCCTGGGAGCTCTGACACCCCCACTGGTCCCACAGGCTGGGTGCAGGACCCGCCTACTCTGGGGTGGCCCCTTGGTTGGCTGGTGAGGACCTGCCTGGTGACATCTGGAGCTCCTGCCCTGCTGCCTCGAAGTGTCTCCCCTGCTCAGGTCACCACAGGCTCGGCCTGTCTGCCATGCCTCCCATGGTCCGCCCTGGCACTTACAGAGCGTGCACTGCACACTGGTCCTGGGCGTAGATCCCCAATTCTCTCATCTTCTCTGGTGGTTCTGGGGGTGGAACCCAGGGGTTCTCTACCACTATGCTACATCACCAGCCCATTCAATTTTTTATTCTTAAACAAGGTCTTGCTAGAGTACTAAGTTGCGCAGGCTGTGCTCAAAATTGTGATCCTCCTGCGTTAGCTTCCTGTGTCTTATGAGATTCTCAGAGTGGTCACTCTGACCTCTGTCCTAGGGGACCAAGGGCTGGCCCACAGCACCCCATCACTTACACTCTGCTTGGGCGATAATGGAGATGGCAGATGGCCCGCCCTCGGAGCCTTCCTTGGCTGTGCCTTTGGTGATCACGTCGTTTAGGAGGCCCCACTTCCCGCAGAACATGGGGCTCTTGCCCATGGCCTCCAGCTGCACACAACTCTGCTTCTTCGCCAGCACCTGGGGCTTCTCCTTGGCTTTGGCAAGCTCCTTCTGCTGCTCAACTGCTGAGGCAGGGCCGCCTGGGCAGGCCACTTCCATCACTGCCATCTCCTAGGCTCACGCTCCCCCTGGGGACAGACACAGAGCAGGTAACTCCTAAGCCCCACAATAGCAGGGCCAGGCCAGGCTCAGGCTGGAAGGTGACACGGGGCTGAGGATCTTGGCCTCTCTGCCACCTATATTTACCCTTCAAGCGTACAGGAGCAGAGTCTGACCATGGACGTACACACCTTGTGTAGAACGCTGAGTGGCCCGTACCCTACATACACAGATATCCTACAAGCACAAGACCAAATGGGGATGCAAACATTGGGCTGCCTGTTTCCTGCCTTGACAATGGCTGAAGCTTTTGCTATTGTCTGGCAGACCAAGACAGGTGGTAAACTTCATTCTCTGAAACACTCAAATCATCAACCACACATGAGCTCTGCCTTCACAGGGGACATGTCTACAAAGTCACAGGGGCCTTTCTCCAGGGGGAGAGGTTCAGGTCTGGGCTGTCCCCCAGCAGGAGGCAGGCCCCCCCTTTATGTGTACCATCACATTCCCTTCACAAAAAATGCATCGTCAGGCAATTTCATCATTGTGTGAATACCACAGAGTATGCTTACACAAACTAAGATGCCTACGACATGGGCAACATGACCTTATGGGGTCACTGTCATACAAATAAATATATCAGGCCTATCATTCACTGAAACACCATTACGCACTGTAGAACTGCATGGGTGTGTCTAATGCAGTCTAATACTCAGCCTGAACATGGTGCTCCCCACTTGGGTTCTTCCCCAAGGTGCATCTGCTGGTAGCTCTCCTTTAACGTCTAAACTCATTTGCTGAAAACTTTTAAGTAATGTTTTCCTCTAGTTTCTTTTTCCTTTCCATCCTTCCTTATGTTAATTTTTAAAATTTTGTGGCACTGGAGATTGAACCCAGAGCCTTTACATGGTACTAACATCCCATCCTTTTTTTAAAAAAATATTTTTGAGGCAGGGTCTCACTAAGTCACAGAATTTCCCAAGTTGGGCCCAAACTCTCTAGCCTTAGCTTACACAGTGTGCCACCATGCCCTGGTGGTTAACACTTTTTCTTTCAGTGGCATCTACACTGGAAGCCTTAACATCAACCAGTACTTCTAGATATCTGAGGACAAAAGACAAGGCTCTATCCCTCTGGGTTGCTTCTAGACCAGCCCTGGGCTTCTCAAGCAAGCTGACAGGCAGCAACCCCACATAGCCAACAACCTGTCCCCACACTACGTGGACCAGTGCTGTCATGAGAAACAACAGTAGAACAGCAGCAATTTGACAGTGTTAGCACATGGATGCCTTTTTGAAGGGCAGTCCCTTTGGGGAGTAGAACTTTTAAGTAGCAACAAACAGGCTAGTTTCTAACAACTGCTTCTGACAGCAGGTTAGTCTTCAAGGTGTTACTAACATACACCGTCTTCCCAATGCAACGCCATGAACCCTGCATCGGGCCTCTGTTCTCAGGGCAGAAGGGCAGGTCACAGGAAGCGAGGCCTCCAGTGCCTCTGGCCTTTTGCCCCTGGAGGCCTGCGGGTTAAGTGAGTCTGGGAATCGAACACCAGACCCAAGCCTTCTCCTGAAGGATCTGTTTCACTCACATTTCCCACCAAGTTGACTCTGCAAGACAACCAGGTGGACTGGGCAGTGGCATGGGGTCTGCTGAGCTCTGTCAACTGGTCCGCTCTCTGCCTTCAAGGGCTCTCAGCTCCACCCAGAGTGGCCTGGCTTCTGGCAGGGAGGCCTGGCTCTGGGGGCACACACTGAGCAGCTGAACAGCACCCTCATGTTACTTGCTCACTGTGGTGGATTTAAAACTGGTGGTCAACTTGTAACACCCAGCTGAATTTAACTAGTGTGGTGCTGGGTGGGCGAGGCCCACCTGAGGGTTCTTCCCAACAGCATAAGAGGCAGACCTGGAGCAAAAGAGGAACAGAGGCTGCTGGGAGCTGAGAGAAGCCACTGGGTATTGTTAGAAGCTGGAAGGCCCTGTTGGTTCTCTTGGAGGAGCTTGTCGTGCTGACTTTCCTGATGAACTCAGCTGTTCTCATCATCTGAGGAGTTCGGGACCTCGCTGGCACTGAGAATGGCTTCGGTGCATTTTGGGGGAGCTCTGCTCCTCACTTTGAGCATCACTTCCTGGCTCCAGAGGGGAAGATGATGCACTACTGTCTCCTGGAGCTGCAGAAGCTTGTTGCGTTGGTTTTCCTGGTGGGAATTCAGTTTTCCTCATTATTGGAGGAGCTTGAGACCTCAATGTTGCTGAGGATGGCTGTGGTACTTTTCAGGGGGAGCTCTGGTTCTTTGAGCATCGCTTCCTGGCTCTATGCGCTGATCCCTCAGCCTGTTGGCACAGATCCTTCATCCCGCTGGCGTAGACGTTCTAGCTTCCATTATTGACCTTTGGGCCTTCTCAAAGCACATCCATGAAACAGGTCTGCATGAGACATTGTCATGGGCTCTGGGCCTACAGTTGGACTTGTGGGAGGCATTGTTATGGGCTCGATCTAGGTCTTTAGCTGGACTCATGCAGGATATGGCTGTGGGATCCAGGCCCTCAGCTGGATTCTTTGGTCTTTATGATGTTGACAGATTTCCTGCACTTTCTTTTTGTATATGATTCTTTGGGTGACTATTATAAATAATCTTATAAAATGTGTCTTGTATTATATTGTTTCCCTTGCAAAACTCCAAACTACAACAGTCACCTTCACAAATCTAAGGAACATTCTTTTAAAATTAAAAAACCCTAAAATTTCATAGCAAACTAGGAGAATAAGAACAACTAATATTCTATGTATCGTTAACCACAAAGTAGTTACTCAGAACATAAGACATAGACCAAAAGGCAGGTAAATGCTTCCAAGGCAGGCTGTTTTTCTTTCTTTGGTTGTTTTGAGACTGAGTCTCACTATGTAGCGGAGGTTGGCCTTGAACTCAGTTATGTAGTCCAGGTGGCCTTGGACACACAGCGATCTTGCTGCCTCAGCCCAGCCTTCCAAGTGCTGGGATTACAGGCATGTGCCAGCCTGTCTGGCAGGCTGTTTTTCTTGTTACCAGTTTTCCACATACTGCATACCCTCCCAGCCCCCTCCACAGCAAGAGAACCCACCGAGGATGACAGTAGACCAGGGGCCTTATAGGAAGAACCGGGGCCTCACTAGGCACACTCTCCAGAGGTCACGCGGAACAGAGCAGGGCCAGGCTCGGAGCACCTCCTGAGAAGCTCACGGTCCTTCCCGGTCAAAGGCTTCTGAGGGCAGAGGCGCCCTGCCCACTGTGGAACCCTCAGGACGGACAAACAAGCCAGTTGATGCTGGCGGAACAAGGGACGCAAAGCAACAAGAACGCTTTCCGCGACCGTCAGAGACCAAGGATGAAGAGGCAGCTGAGTGGACAGTGAGGAAGGTAAGGTCCGTGCAGGCCTGGTGTGCTCAGCTCCAGCAGCCTCTGCTCCAGAAGCTCGCACTGAGCTGAGCTCCTCCAGCAGGTGCCCCCTTGTCCTGGTGGCTAGCTGCCAGCAGGCCAGGCCCCTTTCCCTGTGGAAGAGCTGAGGCCACGGCCACGCCTGGCCCTCATGACTCAGCCACAGCCTGCAGCAGGGACACAGGAGGCTACGAAGTTTCCCCGGCAGACGCCAGCTGGAACTGTGAAGGACATGGAGAGCAGTGTACCCTCACCTCCCAGGGCATTAAGTCACCTGTCGCGAGCAGCAAAGCTCCTGTGGCTGTTTTCCTGTGCCACATGACCGTGACTCAGCCCTGCACGATTGCCTGCAAGCTCAGGAGGCTGTTAGCGGTGCCTGGCCCAGCAGCAGCACTCCGAGCACACACAGGCCGTCTTCGCCACTCCCCGTGGCCCATGTTAACCCTAGGACACCAGCCAGGTGTCCTTCCCAGCCCTGGGCTTCATCAGAAGGCTCTGCACTACTTCCTCCTACAGCATGTGAGTGGGGTATGGGGGAGTTAGTTCTGGCAAGCAGGACCCCACCTACAACATAGCCTGGACATTCTCCCCACCCCACTGTAGCCTCTAGCACCCTCATACCCTGCTCTCTGGAGATGAGGGTGTGAGTGGTCCAGCAGCTACGCCACACGCCACAAAAGCAGGGAAGGAAAGGAGCAGAGTTCGTCCAGTGTGCTTTATGGCCTCATCTCCAGCGGTGCCTTGACAAGCACTGCAGAAGTCTGGAGCAGGGATGACTGGGGCAGCACCAGATCAGCTCAGGGCCACATGTGTGAGAGAAGCTCTTCATCTGGCTTCAAGGGGGGTCTGGAGCCCCAAAAGGACCTGCAATCCGTGTTTCCCCAGGGAAGAAGGCACAGCATTCCTTGGTTTTCCAGGGGCTGCTGCTCCCCAGGAGGCTGCTCCAGGTGCCCTGGAAGGTCAGGGCCAGGTGAGGGCTTCCTTGCACTGGAAAAGCAAGCTCTCTAATGCTATGGCTGCCAATAAGAGCGCAAGTTAGATGACCATGAGTTCTCAAAATGTGCTCAACCTGGACCTGCTGAGTCAGTCACTGTCATTAGACCCAGAGTCTGTTTTCTTTTTAATGATGATGGGGACTGAACCCAGGGCCTCATACATGCTAGGCAAGGGTTCAACCACTCAATTACCCCTGAGCCCTTCTTATTTTTGAGATAGGGTCTCACTAAGTTGCCCACTAAGTCTCACTAAATTATGATCTTCCTGCTTCAAGCTCTCCAAGTAGCTGGGATTCTAGATCCCACTGCTGGCAAGCTCTCTGGGTAAGTCTGACGTCAAGCAGCCAGGGACTACCAGTCAATTCCTTCCCTAATCTCAAAGGCTCCACTTGCCAAATGGTAGCTGCCAGCAGCACATGGCTGTTCACATTTGATTACATTTAAATAACATTTTAAAAAGCCAGTTCCCCTGTTGCGCTAGCTACCCTACTGGACAGGGTAGATGGAAAACATCTCCATCATGCAGAAAGGTCTACCATGCAGTACTGTCTGAAGCAGTGATGGCAACGTCTTGGATAGTGAAATATCTGCTCTTAGGAGTCTGGGACAGGAATAAGGTATAAACTAAATGAATTTTTCATCCACTGGGAGATACAATTTTTTTTTTTTTTCTTTTTTTGAGACTGGGTTTTGCTATTCAGTTCAGGCTGGCCTTGAACTCATTTTGTAGCCCATGCTGGCTCTGAACTCGAAGCAATCCTGCTGCCTCAGCCTCCCCAGTGCTGGGATTACAGGTGTGTACCACCATGCCTGGCCCAAAACTAATGTTTGAAATGTTGATCTTTCTAAAATGTACCGTATTTCAGTTTCCTCTTTTAGTAAATACAGTATAGTGAAAATACCAGACTGAGAACCGGAAGTTATGGGCTCTAACCATGGCCATTTAAAAAAAAGGAGTGTTAGGGCCATTTTTACCAAGTGAAATCATAACTTATTCTCCAATGTATAAAACCTAGACCAAGGGACTGGTTAAAACTCACATGACAAATAGATGCCCTGGTTCCCCCTGCTCAGCGTCCCTCCCCTCAGCAAGGACACTACAGAAGTTTCAGTGTCCAAGAAGTTAATGGGAACCAGTGCACTTAGAAATCTTCTGAGATTCCTTGTAGATAAAGCAACGTAACTGGTTTACTGGAGTCACTGGTCCTCCAATGACTCCAACCCATAACAACGGTCAGATGTGACGGCTTCGAGTTTAGCAACAGTACCCCAGCCACCCCCACAACAGGATGGGCAGAGAGCCTTGGCTGCCGCCTGCAGACTTGTGGCCACCTGCTCCTCTCAGCTTCTCCAGAGCTGTGCTGAGGGTGGCAGAGGAATGACTGGTTTGGTCAACGAAAGGTGCTAAACAAATATCCATTCCTTTGCCCTTCTCTAGACTAAGAGCTGCTGCTGAGCTGCTAGAAATCTGGTATCATATAATCGAGATGTCTGCAGCATTAGGTAAGGTGTTTACACCTGGAGCTTTGGGTATCTACACGGAGGGAAATAAAGATGTGTGTTCTGCTAGGGCCATCTTGAAAATATATGGAGGGCCCAGAGCAAACCCTCTCTAGTCTATTTCATCTGGAAGTAAAAACTTGTCCTCTGAATGCCCAGAGGGGATAAACAGAAGAAGCCAAATGACTCAACTTCCTTATTCAGACACTGGCTGAAAACCAGTGTATCCTGCTGCTTCCTCTTTTCAGCCATTAGCCTGCCTGGCCACTAGGCCATTCCAGGCAAGCTTCCGCCCATCAAAAATGAGGGGCTGTGCAGGAAGGGGAACTGAGGGCCAGCGCCAGGCAGAGCAAGCCTTGTGGTGGGCAGCCAGGACCCCATCAATGCTCAGCACAGCCAGCCGTGGGGGCAAGTCTGCAGCCTCTCCCTGGTTCACTTGGTCCTCTCACAGGGGACTACCTTCCTCCTGTAATGCCCGCCCAGATCTCCCCTGTGCTTTCAGACTTTGTGCTTTTCCTCCCTCACCGTGTCTCCTCAGTGCTAGGCACACGGTGACTACAGTCACCTACCAACATCTATGCACAGGGTTCTCTGATGCAGCTCCACAAGGGTGGCATTCTCTGTGAGGCAGAGGTTAGTCACCTGCCAGAATAAACAAGGGTGCTTTATGCAACAAGAGCACTGACTAGGGCTCTGATTAGGACGCTCCTGGTCCCCTTCCAGAAGTGAGCAACATGACTAGCCACACGACTATTGCTGCGCCTCCTTCACACCTTGGGTCTGCTCACCCACTGCTGGGAGTCATTTCTCAGCCTCATCGGCAGGAAGCACAAGAACTGAGACTGAGGGGTCTTGCCAGTAAAGAACGCATCAGCTTAAACACAGTGGGCCGAGTTACACTAGCACCTGCTCCTGTGGTGCCATCTTTACCTTCACTAGTTTTAATAGATTAAAGATTCCTTTGAGTAAAACAAAACACCACAGATAAATACACAAAAGAATTCTAGGCAAGATGGCATTAAGCCTTTACTGAAGGATGTACTTTGGAAAGAAGAGAGGTAAATCAAGGAAAGGAAATGGGATACAAGATACAGCAGGCCAGGCGTGGTGACACACACCTGTAATCCCAGCACTTGGAGCTATGTGAGTGCAATGCCACCTTGTGGGTTCAAGGCCACCCTGAACTACACGGTGAGATATTGTCCAAAAAGAAAAAAAGAAAACAGAAAAAAAAAGAAAAAGGAAACAATGGTAGGCACAGGAACTGATGCAATATCTACATCAACTTAATGATTATGTATAAAAATTAGTTTAAATGATTTTAATAATTTAAATATAGACAACAATATAAAGGAGGGTGGAATGGGGTTGTACAGTGGGTAGAGTAATAAGATCCAGTTGGGTGCAGTGGTGCACACACGCGATGACAGTGCTCGGGAGGCTGAGGCAGGAGGATCGCTATGAGTTTGACTAGCCTAAACTACACAGCAAAATCTTGTCTCAAAAAAAAAATTACAATTTGATATTATATATATAAAGAGCATATAAGAACAGAAACACACTTCCTAACCCAAAGAGTAAAGAAGAAAAATAAAAACTTTGTCTTTCTAACTGAACACAAGGAGGGGAATAGAACAATAAACATGAAATGAAAACATGAGTTAGAGTGGCAGAAATAAGTCAAAATACTAACATATTAGCAATCAGAATATATATGACTTATTTTTTTTTGTTTTTGCCTTTTGAGGCAGGGTCTTGAATGCAGTTCAGGCTGGCCTTGAGTTCACTTTGTAGCCCAGGTTGGTCTTGAACCCACAACAATCCTCCTGCCTCAGCCTCCTGGGTGCTGGGATTATAGGTGTACACCACCATGCCCGGCCTTTTTTTTTTGGTGGATGACAGTCAACCAGAATTTCAAAGTAAGATGCTGATTACAATTACATAATACAATAAAACAAAATTATATAGAATAGCTGATAATAAAAGGGTGTGAAAAGACATGCTAGGCCAACACCAACTAAAACACACAGTCACATCAGCACATCCCTGACATAGGCCCAGCAACCATACATAGGCTCCTAGGAAGGACTCCCAGGCTCTGAGCAGGCAGGGGCCTGGTGAGTGAGTCCCAGAAAGCACGGGGTGTCCAGGTGGGGAGAACAGCCCAGAGCACATCTATGTGGGAATGAGGCTTGCGGCCGCTGCTGGCAGGTAACCCTAAGTCACATCCTGCAGGGACGAGAAGAGTCCAGGTACCAGACCACGGAAATGCACTTGGTCCTCACACACATCGGCTGAATTCTCAGAAGAGTGCGGGGGGGGGGCGCAAAATTCTGCATTCCTTCACACTCTTGGGGGAAGCTGCTAGTGAGGTGCAGGTGGATGCTGAGCATTACACACAAACTGTCACTGGGACAGGAGCCCTGGCTAGCCTAGCACATCACATTACAGGGCTCTGGAAGGCTTCACTCCTTCCCTGGGGCAGGGAGCACAGGGAATAAAAAAAGGGGCACCCCTGGCTCCTGCTCAAGCACTGTGCTGCAATCCCGTGGAGGCATCTTGAGACTGGCCTCCTTGCCAACTTGACTCCTGCTTCCCAGGAGAGCCATTTCTGCACATGCACTTCCCATCAAGAAGGACATGAAATGTGAACATTCATGAATCATTAAAATCTCATGATCAATTATTCAATAAAAAAAAGGACATGCCTATAAATACTTCGTCTTGCTGCTAATTGCTCAGATCCAACATCAGGGCAAATAAAATGGTAGAACTGAACTTATGACTGCCCTCCAGTTCCTTCTGTGTGCCTGGTGACAGTAACACTGACAAGTGGCCACCACATCTGTTCTACTAGCGCAGGTCTTACCCACCTTCAGCTCTGCCCTGACCACCACCCACCCAGCGTGTGCCGAGCTCATCCCCAAACCCTGTCCTTTAGATGACCTTGAGTGCAAAGACATCTGCTGGCTCCAGCTCCACATGGCCCTGGTCCCAAGTCTATGGTCTGTCATCCATCTGACCACTGCTTGCTGAGTCCAGAATTCAGCTGGGGTCCACATTCTCTCCACAACCCTTAGCAACTCCACTCCCAGGCTCCTGGCGGGCCACATTCTCCCGTGGACCTCTCAATGCCTGTTTGTCCTTCGCAGACCAAGCAAAGCCAACTGCTTGGCCTCCTTTTCTGAGCACCCCAGCACCTGGCCTCCTTGCTGCTCCCTCTCCCTGGCCCTTAGTCACCCCACTACCTTTCTTTCGTTCATCGGTGAAACGGTGAAGCAGGTATTATGGGACCACAGCCACGTCTGTGCACACACTCACGACTGCAGCCTTGTATGGGGCAAGGGAAACGCAACCCAAGACGGAGTGTTTCTGTAATAGAGAGAAACTGCGATGAAAATGTCTAACTGCAGGGAAAGATAAGAACTACACCACAGCACATGCACTCACATGTTACGCATAAACTTAGCAATATGCAGTTGTGCCTGTGGAGCCCAGAGCTGTGACCTGCACAGCACTGCAGACACCTAGAACCAACAAGGAGCAGTGTTTCTCTCTTGGTCCTGGGCTTAAGGATGTTTCAATAGTTATACTTTTCTACTCCTTTCCACAATTTCTTTTTCAGTGAACATGTTTTATCTTCTCAGTTTTCTTTTCTTTGTGGTTTTGCTGACTGGAACCCATGGCCTCTGCAGTGAGCTATACCAGTTCTACTGTTTAACAGACAATATTTTCAAGTGGTTGAGAAAAAATAAAGCACTCAGGAAGCTGAGGCAGGAGGACTGCTGTGAGTTTGAGTCCAGCCTGGGCTACAAGGTAAGTTCAAGGCCAGCCTGAACTGCACAGTGAAATTCTGTTTCAAAAAGATAAAAACTAACAAACAAAAACAAGGAAGAAAGAAAGAAAGAAAATATAGAAAAGATACACCACCAGCAGCAAACTCCCTCCAACCCTTCCTCCATGCCTCTCAGGGTATCCCCATGCCAGCCTTTCACAGACCCCCCATAGATCTCTCTGCAAGTATGACTGCACTCAAAGTGAAAACAAGCTGTAACTGGAAAAAGCCCCCTTGGTATAGGATGAGAACGCAGGAGCCTGCAGTCACGCTTTTGAGTGGAGGTTGGCAAATTCAGGATAAGCTGTTTCCTGCCCCTCAAACCTCACCAGAACCTGTGAGGTGGTCACTGAGCGCCAGCATCTGGGCCACAAAAACAGAAGGCTGGAGAGGGCAAGCTGGCTCCTCCCGGTTTTGGTTTTCATGCTCTTCCCGGGGAATGAGCGGTAGCTTCTGTGACTCAGGAAGGGAGGCGGCACCGGGGTCCGTTTTGCTGCCTCCCTCAGCTCCTGTGGCCCGGCTCTGTGCTCGTCTGCAGTCTCCCCAGGCTCACCCTGGAGGCCAGGGACACTTGTGGGCACAGCGGCCCCACAGAGCGGAAATGAGGCAGCACAGAGTCTGGGAGAACCACAGTCCCTCCCCTGCCTGTGTGAAAGGTAGGGCTGGAGTGCAGGCCCCAAGTCAGCACACCGTGTACAGAGGCAAGTTCTTCCGGCTGGTCTCTCCTCCCTTCTTTACATATAATCCTGACCCTGTTTTCATTTTCTTTTTTCTTTTTTGTCTTTTTGAGACAGGGTCTCACTGTGCAGTTCAGGCTGCCCTCGAGCTTGCTTTGTAGCCCAGGCGGGCCTCAAACTTGCAACGATCTTCCTGCCTCAGCCTCCCGAGTGCTGGGGTTATAGGTGTGTGCCACCACACCCAGCCTCCTGTTTTCTTTAAAAATAAAAATCTTTTAATTTTTTCCAATGCAATATAGATGTAATAAACCAAAAACAATCCATGCAGCATTCCCTCTCCCTCCAACATAAGAAACATTTGTGTGTGGTAGAAACCCCTTCAGCCCCATCAGCAGTCTATACAAACGTACAAGTAGTGTTCAGTTAAATATGGGGCTATATGCGTATGTTATGTCATCTTTCACTTAATAGATTACAGATATTTCGTTTCAGCTTACAAAGATCTACTTTATGCTTTTTATTTTTATTTTATTTTATTTTTTGTCTTTTTGAGACAGGGTCTCGCTATGCAGTTCAGGCAGGCCTTGAGCTCACTTTGTATCCCAGGCTGGTCTTGAACTTGCAACGATCCTCCTGCCTCAGCCTCGCGAGTGCTGGGATTATAGGCGTGTGCCACCACCCCGGGCTACTTCATGCTTTTTAATGGCTTCAGAAGATTCCTTGTACAGATGTACCAACAACCCTCTATGGATGGACTTTGTTTCCAATGTTTTTCTTTTTTTTGTGGTGCTAGGAATTCAACCCAGGGCACCACACATTCAGGCACGTACTCTACATTGAGCTGTATTTCCAGCCCCTCGATGTTTCACTTGTAAGTAACGGTACAAAAAAGCTCATCCTTGTTTGCATTTCTGTATATGCCCATGAATAATTCTAGGGGGGTTACTTGCTGGGGTTCGAATTTCTGGGAGACCCTTTTGTTATAACTCCAAGCTAGTTGCAGTGGTATACCCCTGAAGTCCTAGCTGCCTGGGAGGCTGAGGCAAAAGGACTGCAAGTCAAAGCCAGCCTGGGTGACTTAGACCCTGTCTCAAAATAAAAATTTTAAAAAGGCTGGTGGTGTAGTTCAGCGGTAGAGAGCTTGCCTAGTATGCCTTGAGATCAGTCCCCGGTAACCAACACACATGTGTACAAGCGTGACAGAGAAAGAGGACAACTCCAGAGGATGTCTTTTAAGTGAGTTCTGCACACCTCATCTGACCTCTGACTCTTACAGCAGCTTAGCAATGGATAGGCTGAGAGATGACACAGTGGTGTACAATGAACTTGGATCCACAATTCCTTGGCAACGGTGCTGAGCTTAGTTGTCCTGTGGTCATCTCTGGGTGTTTTCAACATCTGTGCTGTTCACATACACACAACTGTACGTGGTTGTCAATGACAACAGACCACTATTGTGGCTACTATGTTTGCTGCTTATTAAGTAATCCATGTATTACTCTTGAGTCCTCACAGTACCGAGCAAGGCACTAATGTAACAGTCCTTACATGGAGGGAGAAGCTGAGGCTCAGTGGCCAAGTAATTTGCTCAAGGCCACACTGTAGGAAGTGCCAATGGCAAGACATGCTCAAGGGGCTTTTACGTTAAAGTTCATACTTTCAGCCCTGACAATGAAGCCCTTTTCAAATGATCTAAGGTTTAAAATTGGGACCCAATTGCAGACGCTGTCACAAGCCAAAGATTTGTCAGTGAGAAACCCAGGGACTGACCCAGGAGGAAGCATCTTAATTACGAAGCAGGAACATAGCTGCCTGTGTCCTAGAAAAAAGTAGAGGCCCAGGTTCCAAGCTGGAACTGTTACGGGGAGGCTTAGGGTTAGGGCAGGGTTAGGATTAGCCGGGCCCATCCCAAGGACAGATTCTAGGACCATGTCCAAATCTGCTGTTCACGTTGTAAAGTGAGGCTCCAAGCTTCTTCTTGAATCTAGGTGACTGTTCTCTTATAAGGAAGCCTTGAGCATCAGCTGTTACTGTCATTAATATGATCACTACTTTGCCTCCAGGCCCCTAACACAGGTATTTGATAAGACTTTGGAAGAACAGTGTCACAATGGTGTTTTCAATTCAACTCTCAAATCCCATGCCAGCAGCAAATAAAGAGGAGGCCACAGAGAATACCACCAGGCCAGAGACCAACGTGGAACTGGAATGGAGAACATGGAGAGAAAGGTAGTATCAAGGGGAAAAAAAACAAAACAAGCACAGGTGTGCTTTGTAATAAGCAGCAAGGAAATTTTTATGTAGATTATGTAAAACATTTCAATTGTCATCGAAATCTGCAAGTTGGGTATTTTGTGTCACTGAATATTCAGTAATGACAAATTCCCAAAGTATACCGGGCCATCCGCTTCTCGACACTGGAATAGTGTTTCTCTGATAAGTCAAAGGGCACTTTGTGACCCTGTCACCTTGAGGTCACCATCGCAAGCAACTCTATTTTACCTCTTGGCTTGGACTCAGAGCAAGATGTGGCCCTAGGCTGTGATCACCCCCCAAATACAGACACACTCTCCTTTCTGGGTTTGTGGATCGAGTTTTCCCAGATGGGACTGGCTTCAGGCAGCATTTACCTAAAGCAAGAAAAGACGAAGAAAGACAGGTTCAGGCTCCCTGGAGGGAGGAGCATTGCTGGCGACTGGCTCTGAAATTGAGGAACTAGTTTGCGGAAGTTCACAATAAACAAGAAACCCCAACAACTTTGCTTTCCACAGAAGACTCCAGTGCATGGGGGCATGGAAGGAAGCATACAGTCCACTTGACTCTGACAGAAGAACCCCAACAGGACCTGTTTCAGATGCCCTTCATGCTCTTGGACATAGGCCTGAGTGACCAGCTCCAGGACACGAGTGGCATATTGCTTTCTAATAAGGATTATATTCTTGCTCTCTCTTGGGCAGGGAGCAAAGGGCTTAGGACATGGGTATCATGGGTAATTATCTCAGAATGGTACCCTGGTGAAAAAAGATCATGGAATAGCCATGCACGCTTCATCCTCTCATCCTTTCAACCAGCAGGGCCCAGCAGGAGTCTGGATTATACTCTCCCACTTTCATTCAACAAGTACTTGTCCTTTGGCTACGTTTCAGGCACTGTGCTGGCCACCTGCAGCATGACAGTGACTGTGACAGGCTGAGCGTCCCTGTTATAGCCCTGAAAGGGCCTTTTAGGATGCTGACTTTTGCTGCCAAGCATGGTCAATGGGTCAGCCTTTGACCACCTGCCTAAATCCAGTCTGAGGATACCAAGTACATGGATTTGCTGATATGGGCCCTTCCCTCTCTGTCCCAGCCCAGTCTTTAGCAGCTGGCTCCTCACTGTACCTGCCCTGACAGTGCCTATGCTTCCAGAGATGCATGCCTTTGCCTTGGGGTGCCTAAGTTACCATACTGCTCTCAAGCTCCAAGCTGTCTCAAGGAATGAGGTCCAGCATGAGAGGAAGGCCGAGGTTGTTTTGCCTAGACCCTTCCTGCCAATGAACTCTGCGTGATGGTCAGCGCTGGCCCAGGGTGGAGACAGGCCTTGGGCTGTGGGGCCTTCCTTGCTCCTCTCTGGTGTCCATGGCTGTGGTTCCCAACTCAGCACCTGGCCTGACCTATATCATGCCTGTATAATCCTTGCCATGGTGAGGCCGGTGAGGGTGGTGCCTCAGCGGCACTTGTCTTTACAAGTGCTCCTTGACTTGTGATGCTCTTATGTACCCAAACATCCATCAGAAGTTGAAAATATTGTACAAAGAAAATCCTTTGAATACCCTAGCCCAGTGGTGATCTTTTACTAGAGCTTTCAATAATACAAACAGCCACTTGTGGCATGTATGCCATAGGTTCACCGCCATTGCCCTAACGCATGAGTACCACAGCCTGGCCACACTGCACAGCACAGGCTTTGTGTTCTTTCTCACGAGACAGTGAGGCTGGCTAGGAGCTGCAGCTCATGGCCCTACCCAGCCTCGGCAGAGAGTTCTGAAGCACTACTGTGGGCCTAGGAAAAGACTAAATTTCAAAACTGGACGTTTCTACTGAATGTGTATTGCTTCCACACTATCAAAAAGTCGAGGAACTCTAACCTGAACCACTGTCAGTCAGGGATGCCTACATACTCAAGCATCTAGCACAGCCTGCGTGGCCAACACCCTTGGCAACTATTCCCAGTGGAGGAACAATGGACAGAGCCCTGGGGAGCCAGTGAGGCCATGGGTCTGAAAGGCAGCTCTGCTGGGGCACATGTGCCTGACTCCTGCAGAAGTCACCACACAAGGGCTGTGCTCTGACTCACTCCAGCAAAAAAGTGTCCTGCTGAGCCACCCATCAAGCCCTTTCCTAAGTGTGACCTGGAGACAAGTTTATTTCCAACCACTGATTTTTACCTTTTTCTCTGCAGTGCTATTGCTGTCTCCTAAAGCGCAGCACCTACCAGTGCAGTCTTCCGGGCATGGGTGGAGAAGCTGGGTTCACCCAAACCCCTCCCCGGGCCAAGGGACTCTGGCGTAACTTAACCGACAACGGCATTTTCATCTGAGGCTGACTAAGCCCCTCTCCTCTCAAGACTCCCAATCATCTGTACCACAGCGCTCACTGCGCCCAGTGGAAGGGGAACGTCGGGGCAAGCAGGTGGAGATCTAGGCTACAGAGCTCTCAGCAGCTCCAGGCGGCCGCCACCCGGGTGTGACATCATGCTTCGTCCTCAAGGAAGAGCTTCTTGCTGAGGGGCCAGATGGACCAGCTGGGATAACATCCGTCCTCTGGACACCTGCATGCCATGGGCAGCACAACACTTCTTCCCAGAGGAGAGCTGCAGAACAGTGTCTAGGTGCCCAGTGGGTCTGGACTCTTGCAATCAGTGATCAACAGTCACCACATGCCTACAATGGGAAAGACACTGTTTGGCAAGATAGGCAAGCGCCCAGGAAGTGCCCTGAAGGTTCAGGCAACCTTTGGAACTTCCGGGTAACTCTGCTCAGAATTACATTTTCTTATCAACCTTGGAGTTCTTTTGATTACATGAACCTCATGGCTCAAAAGAGTGTCAAAGAGATTACTATTTACTCTGCCTTAGATGCTAGGCGGCCACTGCTTGGGCTCCACCCCTCCCAGGCCTGGGAGAGCTTACAGGCAGGCTGGGAGTGTTAGGGTTGGTGTGGGGAACAGAGAGAAGCACGCTGACAAAATTCCCACTCTAGGAGTAGTGCCAGTATCCAGTGGCAGCAGCCTAGGTTTTAGTTCAGGCTCTGCCATTACTGAGCTGGGTGTCTTTGGCAACTGACCTGGCTGTCTAGCGAGGGCCACCATTTTGTCTTCTGCAGAACAGGAGGAAACAAACACCAATGACCATTTCTAGTCTGCGACTCTAACAGTGCTTGACGGAGCAGCTCAGGTATGAGGGTACTGAGTCCAGCCAGGCCAAGGCTACTGGTGGCTGGCCAGGACTGACAGGACATGGACTCTGGGCTACATAAGTAAGTTCAAGGCCAGTCTGCACTACACAGCAGTTCTGTCTCAACAACAACAACAACAACAACAACAACATCAACACATAGCGGGGCAAATCTCTGCCCTGCTGGACACCAGCGTGGCTTCTGTGGAAAAGGGTCAGCAGAAGCCGCAGTGCCGGGCTCAGGGAAGGAAGGGCAGCTCAGGCACTCTCCTTGCTGCTGCTTTCTCAGTCCAACACTGGCCCGTGAAGTGACACAGATGAGGCGGTAGCAGGCTCAGAATTCCAAAAGCTTCCAGAAATCCAGGGTACAATCTATCTGTTCCAATCACTTGGCGCTCTTGTGAGCCTCCAACCCAGGTGGCTAGGAAGAAGGCAGGGGAGAGGGTTCCCCAAAAGGTCTTCCATACCAAAGTACAGTCTGTCTCTTTCTCTGCTCTCTGCCAAGGGATTTCCCAGCTCCAGCTGCTCTGCTGACTGTCCCTGGAAAAGGGCCATTTTCCACCCTCAAGGTGGCTAGACCCAGAAGCACAGCAGCACCGCTGACCCGGGCTCCACGTCCTGTCCACATGACCCCTGTGGGTGGTCATCTGTCAGTCAGCAAGCACAGGAGCCTCCCCTTGCTTCCTGCTCCCTCCTCTTGGCCTTGGGCTGGAGTGGGGATGATGCCGGCAGAGGGCTCCTGAACAAGGTTTGCTGAGGACTTCCTCTGCAACGTGCAGACACATCACCTGTAACCTACACCCTGCAAGGGTGACTCACCTTCCAGAGAAAGTGCTCTGTTCACCTAAGCAAAGCTGCTTGGAAAAGGACTAAGGCACCTATCGAGCGTAGTCTGTGGGGCTGGCTGGGGCCTGAGCAGCCTCCAGACACTGCCTCTCGCCCCAGCCTGAAGTCGAGAGCAGGCTGTTGTTGCAGGCTGCCACTGCAGGCTGCCACTTTCTTTTTCCTCTGAAGCAAGCTCCACATGAGGCTTGACATCCGGTGATTTATTTTTTCTAAAAACTAGGTTCACTTTAGAAATGACTCTTTGGCCCTCAAGACAATTTCCCCAAGAGAAAACAAAATGTTATTTAAAGGGAATGCCGGTCAGGTAGGGGCCTATATTGTTTTGTATTAGGAGAAAAAAAAAAAAGAATTTAAAATCTAATAGGGAGATTTTAAGGGAAGTCTGCAAGTCTTGAATGTAGATCAGGGTCCCCAGACCTGGGAGGGGAGTTAAGGTGACAAGATCTGGCCATGAGGGTGAAGCCAGTTGAACTGAGGCACCGGGGGGTGGTAGGACCCTGGCCCACGGCACCAACACTCCCGTCTGGTCCCCCCGACAAAAAAAAAAAAAAAAAAAGTTTTGCTGCTTTGTGTTTACACAGTATTTTCCTTTTTCTCACCTCTGAAGTCCACAGTGGGGTTGGCATACCACCTATGGGACACTGGGGAGTCCTAGACAGGCCCAGCCCTGCTGCGGCCTGGAGTGATGGGCACCAACTCTGACTGGATGTGGCCTGGCCCTTTTCAGGCTTATTGAGAGTGTGGTGAGGGCAGAGTGGAGTACAGGCTGGGAGAACTTGATGGCTAAAACTTCTAGGCTGCAGAAATGGCCCCCTGCAGGTCCTACTGAGAAAATGAGTCTGCCTGTCAGGCAGTCTTGAGTGGTGTTGAGACACTGCCTCTCTTCTTGACATCACCTTACGGAGAACAAGGCTAGTCACATGTGATCAGCAAGTACACCTAGTGCTCTCAGGACCTCCAGCAGCAGCGGCAGCAGCAGCAGCATAAACAGGAGCAATGGCTGCTATGTGCAGCACTTACTATCCCCCCTCATTTCCTTCTATTTAAAACCGTGCCATGAAATATTTCTGATCCCATTGACAGGGGAGCACATAACACTCAGAGAAGTGAGCCACTGGCCTGATGGCACACAGCAGCAGGTCAGTTTGGGATGACAGCCTGAACCACCACACTTTGCTCTGGACAGATCAATTGTCCCACTGGCCTCAGTTTTTGCCTCTAGAAAATGAGAATAAAAAAAAACCTATCCATCTTTTGGCCTTTTACTAATTAACAGTACCCACAATTAATCATGAATATTAATTAATAATTGTTACAATAAGTTGATAAAGCTGCTTTTCCAGTTAAGTTCAAAATAGACAAGTTTTTTGGGGATCCCCCCAGCCTTTGTTGAACACGTTAATGTTAGATTTTTTTTTTTTTTTTTTTTTTTTTTTTGCGGTACTGGGGATCAAACTCAGGACCCTGCGCTTGCTAGGCAAGCGCTTATTCCACTGAGCTATATCCCCAGCCCTTTGCAAATCAGATTTTTTTTTTTTTTTTTTTTTTTCCGGGACCGGGGATCGAACTCAGGGCCCTAGTGCTCAGCGGCAAGCACTTAGCCCACTGAGCTGTACCTCCAGCCCTTTATTGAACACGTTAGTGAAAAAGCACTAAACTAGATGGCAAGAAAAGAGAATTTAGATTCCACCCACAACACCAATTTCCTAAGTAGTCTCATCCACTTCTCTTTGACAGGTTTCACTTTTTTGATCTCTGTCCCTGTCTTTCTTCATATAAGGACTAAGAAAATTCAAAGGGTGGCTATGAAATTACTAACTCACAGTTTTAAAGGATTTACACCAAGGTGCTGAAGGATTAAAGGATGTAAAACACAAGAAGGGAAGAGGACTCTTTAAATACAAAGCAGAATATACAGGCACTGAGGGACACATTTTCTGCACTGCCACTCAGGCAGCAAGACAGGGCTACAGCGAGGGCCTCATCCCGCAACACTGCTGTCTCCGACAGTCTGCAGCTGCAGACAGCGTGAGGGCTGGCTTTAAAGGCTCGCCTCTCCCTGCAGCTCACCGAGCCCCACTTCTCCTTCCCTTGGTCTCCTCAGGGCTGACTTACCCTGAGGGCTCCCCAAATTTACTCCCCAACTCTCCTGCCCTCTCCCATTTCACACGGGTGCCACTAAGAGTGCTCACGATGTTCAGATGTTTCCAGTTTAACTGAAATACTAAAATGGAGCAAACAGGAAGCATCAGACACAACTGCGGTAGTGACTTATTAATCATGAAAGCAAAATTTTAGTTGCATTTTAACCTTTTGCCAGGAAAAAAAAAGTAGCTTTGAGATGATGGATGCCATTGGTAGAAATATGCTGCCTGTGTGAGTATCAAACTGCCTTTGGCTTTTTATTTAGGACTACATTTGGTTTTAAGACACCTTCTATCAAGGAAACCGGTCAGCTCTGTTCATAAGGCAGATGGCCTGTCAGGGAAGTCCACGTGCTATCCACAGAAACAGGAAAAACACAGAAAGCTATAAGTGCCTTCATTGGCCAAATGACCGAACACTCTTTGTAGGGACCAACAGAGCACACCACCCTGGGAAAGCTGTCATCTCTTCCACACCTTCACAGGTCTCTCGGCTGGCAGAACCCCTGTCACAAGGGACTCGTGGCAGCTGCCTACGGCTGCACATCCAGTCGGGGCGAACTCTCTTCTCAACATTAAGTGATACACAAACACTCCAGGCAGATCACAAAGGAGCCAGTGTTCATCAGGAGAACCAAAATGAGGAACCAACCCCCATCTGTTAAGGCGAAACAGCCAACCAGACATTTCTGTTTAATAGATGAAGGCTCTTTGGCCGGGTCTGTCCAGGTAGCCCCTCCCACAAACCCTAACAGACAACACCAAAGGCAAAATCCCCCTTTAGAACTGCTTCTTATAATCAGAAAACAATCAAAAGACGATCTACAGCTTGGCAGTTATGGCAGCCTGATTTCACAACCTGCTGGTACCTACTTCTGGGTATATACACCTGAGTACAAAGCCAGACACTTTTCTTTGGAGATCTTCTAAGAAGTTCATCACCCTTCCATATAAATGAGGATGTCTTAAAGGTGTTTGAAAAGTTCAGAAGTCTGGCATCACTCTAGTGGAAAGAACTTTGACATCACTTAAAAACATCAAGAGAGGGGCTGGGGATATAGCTCAGTGGAATAAGCACCTGCCTAGCAAGCGCAGGGTCCTGAGTTCGATCCCCAGTACCGCAAAAAAAAAAAAAAAAAAAAAAAAAAAAAA
>PVLD010012969.1:0-57946 GCA_004027595.1 Dinomys branickii | reverse complement strand
GCATCTGGGACTTTCCCACGTCTCGCCCCGGCAGCCTGGTCCGCCCTACCACATCTCCCCCGGCATCTCAGAGAAATACGCCCAGTTTAAACTTCCCAGCCGAGGTTCCGGCATTCACGCTCACCAAGTCTGTCTCGAGCTGGTGGTGTTTATTAAGGAGGTTCGCTCCCTTGCTGCTCACCCGGTCGCCATCTTCCCCCAATAGCCTAAATTTTATTTTGTTGAATAGGTTTCACTGTTGATTTTTTTTGCACTCCATATCTTTATCCATTTAGCTAGGGGTACTATATACAGTACAGAATTGGGCTTTGCTTTGTCAGCCTATAGAAGAACTTATTTATTTTTTTAATTAGATATATTATGTTCAGCTATATTTATAGGAATGATGAATACAATGTATTTGCACTCAGTTATGCAATATTGTATTAGTTTATTACAAACATAAGCCACATGCATGTGTGTGTGCATATGTGCACATGTGTATCTGTTCCTACTGTCACTGAGTTCTGGATCCTCCTCATTGCTTTATAACCACCTCCACATGAGATGCAAACTTCAATTTGTGGAAATGTTCCTCATTTCCAGTAGATGCCAGGGTGTGTCATCTTTGTCCTGTTCCCCAGATCTGAGTCCTCAGGCCACCGCATGGGTTTCCATGCCCATGTGTACCAGTTTGCAATCGCCAGCTTTCTCTCTGTCATGGATCCAATTAAAAACAGATTGAAATTGTTCTCTTATTAATTTTCCTCATTATTTTAGTTTCTTTTGAATTCTTACCATCTGTTTGTGTCTTACCAATTTTATTTTGTTGACTATTCAATATTCTGCTTATTTTCATTCAAAGGTTTTAGATTACTTCATTGTATTCATACCGTCTTTCCTAATCTCCATTCGTTCTTCCTCATGGTCACTGCCCTAATTTTGCAGATGCAGTGGTGTTTGCCTCCTACTGAAGACATGATGTAGAAATCTCCTACTTCTATTTCTTCCTTGTTCTTGTTTTCACCATGTATCTATTTCACAGGGTTAGGCACCTCTTAAGAAGTACTTTTCTTTGAAATCACAGTATTTATCTTTTATAAGCACAGCAACTACTTTGCATTTATATATCCTTAGAGATATCTGAAGATTTTCTCACCCTCAGATTTGGTTAGATGGAAAGTTTGAATTGAAAGCTTCCCCTCAGATTGATGAAGATATTACTGTAAATCTAATATCCCAGAAGCACAGAGTATAAAATACATGATTACATCTCTTTCATGAAATTATTTTACAAACTTACTTCCGTGAATTGGAGAGGTCATCTGGTCCAGAATTGAAGTCAGTGGCAGCTGAACTAGAAACTACAATGTATTTTCTGTTGATTTTTGGCACGTTTACAAAGTTTGAAATGGTAGTACTTGATGAATGAGAAAATTGTCTTTATGTCAGCCACAAAAAATCACTGTGATTGATGTGTTCCTCTGACGGGCTGACTGTCTACCTTCACCTCTGGGGCAACTTAGGTTTCATGTGACATATTCTATAATAATGTGTTCCACATATTTCTGGGCAGGATACACCCTCTCAGAATGGAAATTTTTATTTGATCTTTCTGTCAGTCTCCTAGATCCTGTGTCTTACTGGGTTGCTTTGACAATTTTGCAAGTGGAATACATTATTTATAGTTTTTTTTTAAATATTCTACAGGTTTTCTTCAATTTCTGGAGGGAAAAAACTAGATTTGAACTATCACTCTAAGTTCTGCATGATGTGTTAAAAATGCCTCTGAAGTTAATGATGAAAATATGTGTGCATCTTGTTTTGTTCTGTTTTGTTTTGTTACGGGGAATCAAACTCAGGACTTTGTGCTTGCCAGGAAGGCGCTTGTGCTGCTAAGCTATAGCCCCAGCCTCAAAATGTGTGTATTAATACATTCCAAAGTAGAAGTGTGTGCACTCTTTTCAAATCTCTTTTTCTTTAGAAGATTGTAGTTTCATTGGAATAGTGAATTCATAGATTATTGTCCCAGGAGGTAAAGATTGTAGAAACTGAAATTACAAATAGTTTTACTAAAGAGCTAGGTAAATTAACAAATCACAGATACATAAGCAATTACTGAGATTCTTCAAAAGAATAAATCCTTTTGCTCCAGGTTACTTTTGTGAAATATTGCAGAAAAGTTGCCACCTCCTTTGAATAATGGTAAGCCTCAGATCGTGCACATTTGGCAGGGGAGAGAGATGGTTGTCACCTCGTGTGGGTCTTTTCTTTAAACATGTGATTAGTATCTGTCTGTGACACACCATGCACATGCTCATGGTGTGGTGTGGGAGTGCAGGCATTGGAACCCTTCACACTTCTACTTCCTCCTCTGACTCCCCACTTCCCTCCTGTCCAAGCTGACCCAAGGCCACTGAGTTTGTTGATGATATTGTGCATTTTTTCTCATCTGGTGTAGAGTTTCATGAACATCATCGGTCAATGGCAGTCAATTTCTCTGAGCCATTCAAGAAAAATCAGTCGATTAATTTATTTTTAGTGTTGTTAAACCACTCCAATAAAAACATAAAATATTCAAAGCAGAATTCATATCATCATAGGTAAATATGGCTCCTATGAACCAGTTCGCTTCAACTTTTCCCCAAGTTATCAGACTTCAAAGAGGTGTACTTATGCTTGTTAACCAAATTCAGATCCTGCCTGTACTTCTCAAGGTCACTGTGATAATAAACTATAGAAAACATAAAACCTAATTCCTATTCTACAACTGATTTTTGCTTTGCTATTATGAAGCATAGCTTTCTTTTTAAAAATGTTATGGAAAAAAACAAATTTCATAACAAAAAAAATAGCAGAATAACAGTTACTACATTGTGTATTGTTATCTTCAAAGTAGTTCCTCAGAGTACAAGATAGGGGCAGAAAAAATTTTCCAAACAATATTGGCACAAACCTTTCTTTTCAATGAACTAAGAGAATCTAGTAGTGTAACTATCTTGTATTTTTTCCTTTTCCATTCTATCCTTTCCCTTTTTACCTATCCTAGTTTCTCTTTCCTTTTGAACAATTTCTTTCCATTTCACAGTATCTATTGTATATTTTGGTTCTTATTTATTCTTTCAATGTTTCACACCAGGGCTACAATACAATGTTTGAGTCTCATTTATTTTACTTATGATTATGGTTTCAAATTGCATCCATTTGCCTATAAATGACTCAAGTGTATCCTTTTTTATGGCTTAGTATACTCCATTGTATTCAAAAAAAACCCTCACGTCTCTGTCCATTCATTGGTTGATGGACAGTGGATTTTTTCCCAAGATTTAGCTATTACAAACTGTGCAGCTATGAATATGGGTGCACATATATTGCTGTGGTATGATTTTTTATTTTAAAGAGAAAAAAGCAATAAAAATGATACAGAATTTCAAAGTAAGATGATAGAAATTTAACAATGCTTATTATATTGCATATTGTTAGTAGTTGCTCAGATTACCAGATACAGGCATGCAAAACTGATCACATAATATAAACACCAACTTCTCCTTTCAATGAACTAATAAAAATTAGTAGTATAATTATCATAGCTATCTTGTGTATATATATATATATTTTTTTTTTTTCCCTTCCTTCTTTTCTCCTTTCCCCTATCCCAGTTTTTCTTTCCTTTTGAGCAGTTTCTTTCTCTTTTACAATACTTATTGTACTTTTTGGATCTTATTTACTCTTTCAGTTTCTTATACTAGAAATACAAATGGCAAGTAAATATGTGAGAAAATGTTCAGCAGTATTTGTCATTCAAGAAATGCAAATTAAAACAACACTGAGATTCCATCTCTCCTAGAAAGAATGACTATCATAAAAAAAAAATCAACCAATAACAAATGCTGGTGGGGATACTGTGGGGAAAAAAAGAACACTTCTCCACTGTTGGTGGGAGTGTAGACTGGGACAGCCACCATGGAAATCAGCATGGAGATTCCTCAAAAAACCAAGATGAGAGGTTCCATTTGACCCAGCTATTCTCCTTCTTGGTATTTTTCCAGAAGAATCGAAAACATCATACATGATATATGTTCACTCATGTTTATAGCAGCACAAACTGGGATCTCATCCTAGTAAAAAGTTTTTGCATGTGAAAAGAAGTTACTAACAGAGTGAAAAGAAAACTCACAAATTGGGAAAAAATTTTAGCCAACTGTCCCTCAGACAAAAGACATCTATCTAGAACATGTAAAGAATTAAAAACAATCAGGCCCCCCCAAATTAAAAAACCCAATTTAAAAATGGGTATGTGAGATGGTATGATGTTTTTAATTCTTCTGGAAAAATACCTAGAAGGGAAATAGCTGGGTTGAATGCACATCTAATCCTAGTTTTTTGAGTAATCTCCTCACTGATTTCCACAATGGTTTCACCAGTTTACACTCCCACCAGCAGTGATGGGTTCCTTTTTCCCTACAGCTGCACCAGTATTTGCTATTGGTTAATTTGTTGATGGTAGTTATTCTTTATGGGGTGACATGGACTCTCAGCATTGTTTTAATTTGCATTCCTCAGATGACCAATGTTGAACAGTTTTTCATAAATTTATTTGCCATTTGTGTCTCTGAATCTGAGAAATCTGTATTCATCTCAGATGCCTACTTTTGGATTTGATCTTTGAATTTGGGGGTCTTATTTTTTCTTAAAGGAACTAATTTTTTACCCAGACTTAGAGAATTTTAGATGTGAAGACACTTCGGAGACCATTGATTTTATTTTACAAATGAGATACTGTGTTTAACTGAGAAAAGAATTTTGGTTAGAAATCTGTCTTTTTGTTTTAAAATTCCTTAATAAAAAGAAGCATAACCACAAAATATACTCAGAACCACTTGTTTTAGGTGACGTGGGAAACATTCTTCCAAGTGATGTTTATAATAGATTAACTCCATTCTTGCCTTTGTGATTTTTGTAATTTTCTAAGTTTTACCTAAATTTTTTTATTTTTAAATTCTAAGTAGGTTTTGACTTTATTTTTTTATTGGTGCGTAATGATTTGCGGTACATAATGATTACTTGTATTGTAGTTCATTGCATGCCCTTCGATGTAAAATGACATGGACTCCATGGCTTAAGCCGCAGACATTTTTCTTATGGTTGTGCAGGGTGGAAAACACGCGGCCCCAGTGTGAGCAAATCTCGTGTGCAGTGGTGGCCCCTCATAGTGTGCAGAAAGCTGCCTTCTCGGTTGTACCCTCACAGGCAGAACACAGTGTGAACAAGTTTTCCCAGTCTTTCTGAAGAAAGGTACCAATCCCGCATGAGGGCCCGCCCTGCACCCTACTCCTCCAAGTGGCGCCATGTCCAGAGCCCCTCACCCTGAGAAGGAGGTTTCAAGCCCGAGTTTGATGGAGCAGAACGCCGGGAAGTGCAGTCCGCATCCGTGAGTTTAACATGGCAGTGAGACTACTCGCGCTGCAGAGATTACACTGTGAGTGGTACTTCCCAGAAACTCTCATTCAGTGTTATTCTTTGAGACAGGGCCATCGTGTTTATTGACAGAGAAGAAGCTGGAGGTTCATCGAAGTGAGGCAGTTTGCTGCTGGTCTGCGTTGGGAAAACACAAAGCAGAAGCTTGACACATTTTTGCAAGGGAGACAAGCAGGCTGCCGAGGGCTAGACGCAGAACCAGCCTTAGCATGCTCACATGTAGGAGAGACGTGCTGGTCTGTAATTAATTTACTAAGCTGAAGTTGTCAGTGAAACTGCAGTAACATCAATATGTGAAAAATTTCAGGAATGGATGCTTTTTTACCTTGTACCCTCTCTTTCAACCCCTTTTTTTCTCTCTCTCACACTTTCTCTCTGATTCTTCCTCTCACATTTTCTCTCTCTCTCTGTATTGGGGATTGAATCCAGAGTCTTTGCTCTGAGCTACGTATCCAGACCTTTAGGAAACCTTTTCCTTTTGGAACGGAGTCTCACTAAATCAGGAAGCTGCCAGGCTGGGCTTGAGCTTGTGTTCTTTCAACCTTGGCCTCCTAGAGCCACCATACTTGGCTGTACATTTCTCACTTTTCTTTATCTTTTATTCAAGCAAGAGTTTTAAAGTGCAATAAGATTAAAAAGGTTCATTTCCAAAGCTCTAGAAGTGTATTTCCATAAAAGTATGCCGCTAAAATTCACAGAGCAAAGTAATTCTTTAGCACTGATCTAACTTATCCTTAGTCTTGCTCAATAGTGACTACTGTGTTGGTGAGCGGCATCCAACAGTAACAGGCAGAGTTACTGGAACTTTCTGTCTGTGCAGGACGGACATCACACACACACTATGTGTGAGCTGGCAAAGTAATTCTAGTTTTTTGTTAGTTAGATCAGCTGACCAGGGCACTGCATATGTGTAGAACTGCTCCTGGTATAGACAGCACACTTAAAATCTTTTGGATAGCTTGTAGGTACCGCTTACAATGTTAGAGGCAGAACAAACTCATTGAGTTGATTACTTTCTTTTGGAAAAAGTCTCCTACTTGGTAATAATGACTGAAAAATACAGAAGATTAATAATTTGACAATCTATGGCTTTTATTTTGGTTTTTAGTGATGAATGGGAATATACTACTTTCTAGTCACAAGTGAGAAGATAATATATCTTCAAAATTATTGTACATATTGTTCATATTGTTCACATATATTATTTGAGGTACTGGTTAGTGTTTGGGGTAAACACTGGCTTGTTATAAGGGCCTTTACCCACTCTTCTACATCCGCTTTGCTCTTTGCTTTCTGAACAAGGAAGACAAAATTCAGTGGAGGTACTTTTGTATGTGTGGCTAATTAGTATGTAGCTGAAGAACAGTATTATGCTGCTTGCAACATATATTAGTGCCTCTGCCACTTTTCCAAACATTAATAAGCATTTTAATATTTTATAAGACAAGCTTTAAATTATGGAAAATAAATCTGAACTCTATTAATACCCAGTGGGGCACATTTAGAAAGGCGGACGGTGTGAACTGCTGTGTAGCTGAGTACTTCGCTCAAGAAATTATAATTTCTTTCTGATACCAGAGGCCTCAGCGGGGCTTAGAAGGGTGTGGGCTTCCGAGAAAGCTGGCACTTCATGGACGCATGTGCACAGGCTGAAAGAACCAAAATTCACACTCAATTCATTTCTCTGGTGTATCAGAGATAAGCAATGGCAGAAGCTGTTCAAAAATCATGAGGTCTGACCAATTCTGTCCTGTAATCTGTCACTTGCCACTTGCCAGTATTTTCTCTGAGGCTTACTACCATATCACTAGTTTCAATCATATCTTTACAAGTGAGGGGAAGAAGGGCAGCTATGGGCAGAAAAATGCTTCAGCTTACATTTGCTTCTAAATGGCAGGTAAAGAGCTGACTATCATGACATTCCTGTGCGCTTCTAGGAGCCTCACTCCCGTCAGTGTTTCATGCCAGGACAGCTGAGATGGGTGTGAGAATAACCTGGAGTCAATGGGTTGAGGTTGAATATTTACATGTGTGGAAACTCATAAGGCTCAATTCTGTGTGAGTATTTCTTAGAAAATGATGAGAAGATTCTTGCTTCCACTTCCTTGTAATACCAAATAAAGGCAGGACAAAAATCAAGTTTATTGGTTTCATCCACTTCTGCTGCATCCATAAGAAAAAAAAGGCATCCTTCCTTTTTGGTTTAACAAAATAGAATACGATTCTAGCGAACAGAGTTAGATATGGAAATGATGGAATGGATTTTCCAAACTTCTTTTGATTTTTCCGTGTTTGTTATTAGTCAGCTCTTTCTTCACTACATACTGCATTTCTTTTCTGTAACGCTATGCGTTCTGTTTGTGATGGTGTTTTATAAAAGGTATTTTTGAGTTTCCTTTATTTCGTAATTCAAAGCATGCACTAAGCAGGTTTGTACATAACCCGGTCAGCTGCTCAACTAAAATATTCTGGCTTGCAGATAGTCATAAATGCAAGTGTGATTGCCCCAGCAGCCTTCATGCTGCCATTCAGAAGGAGACGCTTTATGATGCCCTCTCCAGCTTCCCTCAAGGGTGGAGGGGGCTCACTCTTCACTTTTTCAAGATGCCCATGCACACGGGTGCCACATGGGCGTCGGGTGTTGGCATCTGCGGAGGTAAGGCTGCAGTCCAGGGCATTCTTTCTTCTCCATGTGTGTCTCCACCGGCTGCCTGGGCTTTCTTACACCATGATATCTGGAATCCACTAGCGAAGGCTCCTGGAGAGAGGAAGCTGAGCCATCAGTTTTGAAGGTGTAGACTCTGAGCCCCTCCCAGTGTCACTTCTACCAACCTCTCACGTAAGATGTCTCACAGCATCCTGAACCTTTCCTGCACAGCCCTTGAATGACTTATCATTCAAGACATATATATGATAACTTAATTTTATTTCTCCTCATTAGACTGTGTCACAAGGACAGGGATTTTTCTTGATTTTTCCTACTACTGTGTTTCTACAATTTAAACTAATGAATAGCATTTAGAGATGATCAATAATTTTATTTTATAGATAAATGAAATGTATTCAGTATTTTTTCTATTTACTTAGGATAAAAGCCACATTTGTGTGATATTTAATTGATGTCAATTTTTGATTTTGAACTGAGTAGAAAAATTCACTTTCTAGATTAGAAAAACACTTTAATATCTCTAAATTAACTAGCTCATTTCATTTCAAAATTCTATACGTCACTAAGTTTTTCCCGTCTAAAACGATTCACAGTCCTTAGTCCTGGGAAATTGTATGAAAGAACTTATAGATGAGTTATATATTAACTCAGACTGAGTTGATAATGAGACTGCAAATGTGTTTAGTTATATTGAAATTTTAGTTTTTCAAAATATATTCCTCATATAATAGTGATGTATGCCATCACACACCACTATTTTAGATATTTTATACCAGTGGTTCTCAACTACAGGTACACAGTGGAAAACATGGGGAGGATGAGAAAGTGTTCGTGCCTAGCTTTTACTCGCAGGGATTCTGATGGGCTTGGTCTGGAACACAGCATGGACATTTTCACTTTGAAGTTAGTAAGTGGTTATTACATTTAACTCAGGTTAAAACTCCAGCTCTAGTCAGCTCTTCTCATCTCAGCCCTCCCTTGTTGGATATTAATAGAACTTGACTATTCATATTTTTAAAAACTCCTATGTGATTTTATTTGTAGTGGTGGCTGACAATGACTTCTTCAAAGAATACTGTTTCTCTGTTAAAATCATTTCATAACAAATGATCCTCACTTTATATTTTTGGAAGCCATGTTTTCCAAGTAATATATTATATGCTTTAAAAAATCTCATTACTGGGTTTTATATATTTTACATGATCACATTATTAATGTTTAATGTTCAGTATATGTTTAGCCCCCCATCGCTTATATTAAATATGAATCAAGCCAATAATTACATTCTTAAAAGTACTTATTTTCACTGAAAATGCTACAAATATACACTTATTACCTTGATGGATCATGTAAAACATGTAGAGTAATGTTTGAGACCAGCACTGAATTGCCTGGTTCAGTGACAGAGATAATTGAGCATCAATTCAACTAGTGATTTAGTTACACAAAGTAGATAGTCACATACATAATGTAACTGGAAAGGGCAGATGTTCTCTAAGATGACAAATGTAGGCTGCCATTTTCCTGAGGCCCTAACCTTAAGTTAGTGTATTTTTTTGTTCAGTCACAGAACTCATATTAAAGGAGTGCTTTGGGACCAATTGTACCTCTCAATGGAAAAACTGTCATTTTGCACCCATTTTAGAAATTGCCACTGGTTTGTACTGAGAGAGTGCATGGAAACAGTTGTTTTCCAGGAATATGGCAAACTACTTACAAGACTCAGCCTCTTACAAAATGAACTATAAATCTGGACACCATAAAAAGAACATCCTATATACTTGAGATTGCTGACAAGAAATAATCAGGACGAAACTTCAGTGAAAATGGAGAGGTTGAAAAATGGCTGAAACACTAAAAGTGAGGTTATGGTTGATACATTGTGTCAAATTGGGGAGTCTAGATGTTTGGCTAAGTGACTCATCAGGAAGCCAGGGTGCTTACTTTGTATACATCCTGAGCGTGTGGAAGAGCCTTGTATACATCCTGGGTAGTCTGTTTACAATGTAAGGGAGAGAAAGAGGCTGCCTGCCACCATTCCTTCCTTTTGCTGGTTGTTTTTGCTGTGCTCTGCCTCCATGAACGTTTGCCCTCCGCCATGTGCCACTCTGCCTCTAAACCAGCCAAGTAAGGACTGAAACCTCCACAAACTGTAAGCTAAATAAATCTTTCATTCCTTCATTTTGGGTTTGGATATTTTGTCTCAGTAATGAGACAAGCAGACAAGCAGAGTGGGATCATTGCTGTTACTATACCTGACCATGTGGTTCAACAGTCTTTGGAAATGGCTTGTGGGAAGAGTTTGGAAAGGTTCAGAGATGTTGCCTGGAAGAGATGTGCGGGAACAACTTCAGCTGTTCTGTCTGGGAGATTCTAGTCAGGGCTCAGAAGAACAGAAGGCTGATAGAAATCCTGCCAGTAAAGACCAGGTTTGGGAGGTTTCTGTTGGGATAGACTGCATTGGATGTTGGACTCCAGGTGATGTATGTTATGGCTTGGCAGAAAGTTTGTCTGCATTTTGCTTCTGTCCAGAATTTTAAGACTGAGTGAGATTAAGGGCGGCAGTGAACTGACTAATCTGGCAAAAGAAATTTCAAGGCATTTGAATGTTGAGGAAGTGGCATGGCTATTGTTGGGGGCTTTTAGCCGGATTTATTTTGAGAATCAAGAGCAAAGAGCCCAGAAGGATGATTTAAAATGTTGTGCATTTGGCCAGAAAGGAAGCTCCAGTAAAGCTGTGGACTGCAAAGATAAGGCTGAGGAGATCTCTCTTGCTGAAAAGGAGCAAGTGAAGGAAAAAGATGGCACAAGGATATTACAAGAAGCAGCAAGTCTCCACCCTTTGCAGCCTGAAAACTGTATAGGCAAGAGACCTTGCCTGGAGAAGGAAGCCACAGAGCGCCATGTTCCAGAATGACGGCAGTGGCAGCCACATCAGGTTCCAGAATGGAGGCAGCATAGAGAATTTGTTTCTCAGAATTGGGTTCAGAGTGCCGAGTGATCCAGGCCCTCGACCCCTATGGCCAAGAGAGAGGAAAGTTTGGCTATTGCTCCAGGTGGCAGCAGACCTTGGCGTCATCCACATGGCCCTGGCTTTAGGTGCATGGAGAATGCAAGAGTTCTGAGGTTAAAGAGGCTTCCACCCAGATTTTAGAAGGCCTGGGAGGCCAGACAGCATGCCCCTGAGAGGGCAATATGTGAGGCTGTGAGTGTGAAGCAAAAGATGCCCTGGAGACCTCAGAAGTTTAGAAAATACAGGTCCATGGATTATCTGAGGAAAACTGCAAGGAGGGAGCAAAGCAAGCCAGAGAGAGAAGCCATGGAGGTTGCAATCACCAGAAGTGCCATAGGGGTGGACTCATGCAAGCCCTTTGGAGCTCACAGTGTGCAACAAGTTGCTTCAGAGGCTGGATATGGAATTACAGGACATAATGTTAGCCCTGCTGGATTTTAGACTTGCCTTGGTCCAATGCTCTATATTCCCCTGTTGGTACCTTTTTGAATGGTAATGTTTATTTTGTGCTGTTGAACGTTGGAAGCATTTAACTTTTCATTTGTATGGGCGCTTGTAACTTAAAGAGTTTGCCTTAGATCTCAGAAGAGACTTGGGACTTGGGCTTTTTAGCAATACTGAAACCAGACTTTGGCAACTCTTGCAGATGAACTAAATGCCTTTTGCATAAAGGGATGTGCGTGAGTCTTTAGGGAGCAAAATGTTATGGTTCCAAGGTAATATAATGTCAATGTATTGCGAAACTGGTTTAAAGAAATGTGTCTGGTTGCCAAGTTGACAAGGGATGGATTGTTATGCTTGTTATGCTTGATACATTGTGTATACATTGGGGAATCTAGAGGTTTGGCTGAGTGACTTAGTGCGAAGCCAGGGTGCTTACTTTGTTTACAGTCCTGAGCCTGTGGAAGAGGAGCCATGGAGACTGTGTGAGAGCTACCCGGCCCCTGGGTGGTCGTAGGCTGTTTACAATGTACGGGAGGGAAAGAGGCTGCCTACTGCCCTTTCTCCCTTTTGCTGGTTGTTTTTGCTGTGTTCTGCCATTTGCCCTCTGCCATGTGCCACTCTGCCTCAGAACCAGCCAAGTATGGACTGAAACCTCCACAAACTATAAGCTAAAATCAACCTTTCCTTCCTTCATTTTGGGTTTGGGTATTTTGTCTCAGCAATGAGAGAAAAGTGACAAAGACAATGGGTTTTTCTGTGAAAGACCTGAGCACACTTGAGTGTATCTGGGTTTCATGTGTCTCAGAAGAAAGGACATAAATCCATGGTCAGAAGAGGGAAACGGGAACTACCCAACCACCCAAGAGATGCCAAGCAAAGTCACCTGACCCCAACAGGGATACTAACTGGGGATTTAAAACAATTGATATTTATATTTTGAACTCCCAGATTATAGCTACCTTACAATGTTCTCAAAACTTTCATGGGTAAGTCATAGAGTGTTCATATATTTGTATACAGCAAGTAAGAAAACAATGATAACAGAAACTACAGCTGTAACGAAGAAGTCAGTTTAGAGAAACTCTGTAGTTATGTGAATTTTGTAAAAAGTTACTCTAAACTGCATTGCTGGGGATGATGTGTAACTAAGTGGCACAACTGGAGAAAATCAACTGTGAACCCTGTGAAAGTACAAATAGTCTGTATTTATAGCTTGGTGGGAGAAGGTTAAAAGCAGTTGAGGCAAATTCAAAAGTTATAGCATTGATTTGAATTCACTTTTCTTGGTCACTCATAAATCCAAAGATGAGAGAAACACAGTGAACCAGCTTGATCCTGGAGCTCTCTTCACAGAATAAAACACATAGATCTGTTCCTCCTCATTCCACCGGCTGCATGAGTACTCAACAGTCTTTTAACCAGTGACAGTGAGATGTTTTCAGTGTGCTACTATGCTTTTTAGAGCATAACGGAACAGAAATTTTTAGTTAAAGATAAACAAGTAAAATTTTCTCATATATTTTAACTCCTCTACTATATTATGAATAAAAGGTGTTAAAATCTTACACTTTACTTCAAGAAATGATGGCCAAGGAAAGAAACAAAATTCTATATCCACACAATTCATGATTCTGCAACTGCCCCAAAACCCCTGCCAGAGAGTAAATGGGAACTGGAAGTCCTGAGATTTGTCAGGAGAGCTCCAGATTGGCCAGAGGCAGACTGGCTGGTCATGCGAGCTCGTGGCCGGAGCTCAGGAATGGGCTTTAGGAAAGAGCTTTTGCCAAACAGGCAAAGTCTTGCAGTCTTTCAGAGCAGGCAATACCCTTGGTTGTGTGGATTTTACTCTTTAGAGATGTGGAAAAATTTCCAATGATAAATAGAAGGTCGTTGTCTTAGAAGATGTACATTTGTTTTCAGGTGACCTGCATTCTTCACATACAAACTTTCAGACTGCAGGTAAATGTCCAGAGAATGCGGCCCTGTCCCTATGCTACAGTTGCAGTGAAGTGTGATGGAGTCTGGGAGACATCACCCCAACATCAGGGAAAATTAATGTTCATACAGGAATTTTTCCAGAAATGACCGGCAACTAAAGAAGCATATGAGAGCAAACAGTGGGAAAAAGTACTGTAGATGAAAATATATTGTCCCAAGAAGGGAAGAAAATTTTCCAAGTATGTTTTGAGCTATAAAGGACTTAATAAGAACACAAAATCAATGTAACACCAGGTCATAGACAAAGCACTAAACAACAATAAAATGAAAGGGGAAATTTCAGAGCTAGTAAAACAAATCAAGTTCAGAACATCAACATTTATGGCTCCAATAAATAAATTAGAAACAAGGAAAGAGAGTAAGATATTGAATTTCTGCCCTGGAGGAATGACTTAAGATACTAAATTCAGTGAAGAAAAATAAACAAAGAGATTTAAAAATTACAAAAGATGAGCAATTTGGTGGCCAAAGATGATCTAATATAAGGGCAGTTGTTATCCTTGCAAGAGAGAATCTATTCAGTGCAAGCAAATGTTATTAAATACAAAATGAGGAGATACCTCCCAAGTTTAGACAGCTATTAAAATGTCACTATCTTAATTACTTTTCCTCATTGTTGAGACAAAATATCTGAAATCCAATGTTAAAGGAGGAAAGGTTTATTTTGGTTCACAGTTTGTAGAAGTTTCATTTGATAACTGGCAAACTCCAGGGCAAGGTGGCGTGGCAGAGGGACATCACAGAGGAGAAACAGTTAATGGCAGGCAGAAGAAAGCAAAAGCAAGCAAACAACAATACAAACCTCTCTCTGTCTCTTTTATCTTATCCAGGCTACCTGACCTTAGAGTATGTAGCATTCACATCCTGAATTGTAGCACTGCACCATGAATCAGTTCCAGCACACTCTAGATTTAGCCACCTCTGAAAAGTCCCATCTATGATTGCATGAGGCTTTGAGGGAACATTTAAACACAAACCATAACATTATCCTAGGTAGATTATTGCTTTTTAAAAAGAGAGACTTCTTTAGACATCCGAACAGGAAAAGTCCTGTCTCCTGCAATGAATGGGAAGCAGGAAATCATAAATAACACAGATTTCACCATAACAGCTTTCAATACCATGTGGAAAGTATTTAATATTCTAAGGGAAAACAAAATGATCTAAGAGTGTTTATTCAGCCAAGTTATCATTTATAGTAAAGGCAACTCTTGGCAGTAGCTCTGAGACAAGAAAGAACTCAGAGACTGCAGCTCCTGTGATGTTTCTTGATGTAGTTACTCAGTGATGAGGTTCCAGTTATCAATAAATGAATCAAATAAAGAAGGAGCCAGGAACAGACACAGTGTACAGTGAGTACAGAAGCCAAAATCCAACACAATCCCAATATTCTCCTTGTCTGATTGACAAGCTTGCTGTTATCACGTCCCCTTGAATATGTTTAGCAGGTTGAATGTGAGCAGATATTCTCCCCTTCATGACCTGCCTATGTCCGTCAGTTTTTGGTTATTGGCGCAAACACCTGAGGTGAAAATGCTTCTTTGGGCTCATAGCTGTGGAGAGTTTAATCCCTAGCTGAGTGGCTCTGTTGCATTGGGTTCTATGGTGCAGCTGGGATTGCCATTGGGGAGGAAGTTGCTTGTTATGGTTGATACATTGTGTCAACTTGGAGAGTCTACAGGTTTGGCTGAGTGACTCAGCAGAAAGTCAAGGTGCTTACTTTGTATACATCCTGAGCCTGTGGAAGAGGAGGGTGTGGCGATTATGTGAGAGCTACACGCCCCCTGGCGTGGGGGTAGGCAGTAAGGAAAGAGGCTGCTTGCTGCCATTCCTACCTTTTGCTCTGGTTGTTTTTGCTGTGCTCTGCTGCCATGAACGTTTGCCCTCTGCCATGTGCCACTCTGCCTCTGAGCCAGCCAAGTATGGACTGAAACCTCCACAAACTGCAAGCTAAGTAAACCTTTCCTGCCTTAATTTTGGGCATTGGGTATTTTGTCTCAGCAACTAGAGAACAGTAACCAAGACATTGCTCATCTCACAGTGGCCCAGAAACACCGGTGGAGGGGAAGGGACCAGAGTTGCATGACCCCTTCACGGCACGCACACCCTGGGGAGTTCATGCCCTCCCTTCACCCTGCCTCCTTAAATCTCCACCACAGGCTGAAGAGGAAGGCATTACAAAGGGGGCCTTGAAGAACATTTATGTAAACATGGAAGATGCTATCCAGTTTGACTCTGGGTCACTCCAAAGGGTGGGCCTGTCTTAGAGGATCTCTCAGAGAGTACAAGGTTCAGAGAGGTGTTCTCTGACTAGTCTAAAAAAGTAAACAGACATATCATGCTGCTCCCAACAGAACTGCGGCCTGGCCAACAGCTTGAGAGAAAGTGGGGACGTTAGTTCCACAGTCATCGCTGATGAGTTCTGCTGGCCATTGTGTGTGCTGGGGGCGTCCTTGCCACAGAGAAAAAGGAACCAGGTGAGCAGTACCTGGACCCAGGCTTGCAAGATCAGATGGAGGACTGGGAGGCCAAGCCTGGATGCCTGACCCGTGGGTGTGCTGGGGAGGGAAGTTTGCTCGATTTGTTTCGAGCTGCTGCTAAATATGTGAATTCATTATGGCAGTAAAGACATAATGAAGCAAGCTTTTAAGTTGAGAGTGAAGGCAAAACAACGAGGAATAACGGATTGAAAAATACAAAATCAGTACTGTACAAGTTGAGAGAGGAAAACTGAGTAGCTTATTGGAATGTAGTTGGAATTGATAGAAGGAAAATAACAAAAGTAATCTTTCTCTGTAGGCCAGGAATACTCAAAAGTCTCTAAAATAAAAATTCTGACTAAAACATAATGACTCTGTTTGTAAAATTTATGTAATTTAATAATCCCTAAAGTAAGCAGAATTTTTTGGAAGTGTGTACTTTTTTGGTTTCCAGGACTTAAAGAATCATGTATATTGATTTTTAAGCCACATTAATCTACATAGATGGATTTGGAATGGTTTCTCTGAAGTGGATATAATAGTTTACACAGGTAATTTCAGCAGTGGACAGGTATGTAAGTTTTAGCTCTGTTTTTCTTTTTTCTTGATATTTTTGAATGAGTGTATATTAGTTTCTATAATATAAACATAAGATTAAATGCATGAAGTATAATGGTAATGAAGGTAAGGAAGAAAATAACACAGGAAATGTTCTTATTAACCCAATTTACAGATGGAAATAGGATTATTAAGATTAAGTGATGTGTCTAAAATCATATTACTAGTATGTGGACAAGACTCTGACCACAGAACTAAACTTCTATTATCTGTAGACAGAACATATGAAATAAATAAGAGAAATAGACCGATGCTGTTCATGTGCAGAAGAGGATTCAGGGAGCTCCCCACTGCTAACCCCTCCCCCAGAGCTTCCTGTATGAACCCCCAGAGTTTCCATGTACTTTAGACTACTTCTTAAGGCAGCAGGACTTCTTCAGCCCTTTTGCCAAACTATTCATTATTCTTCTAATGGTTTGTTTTTCCGTGAGAGTTGTACAGAAATACCACACTAAACAAATATTTTAAGAATTTAGGAACATGTGAACAAACTTTTTAATTTTGAGCTGGACATGTTTATATTTTGTTTCTTTTTGGTGCTATAGTACCAAGTCCAGCTGCTCTCCCAGGCATATTCACTGATTCAAACAATACACCTTAAGAATGTTAAATGTCATTTATTGTGCTAAACGCTGGAGATACTGTGGTGAGTAAATTCAGTATCATTCCTGCTCTTCTGGAGTTTTAATTCTGCTAGAACAGATAAACAGCACGAGGGAGCAAACAAAATAAATATAACTTGGTATCTCTTTTTATAAGTTTAATAATGAGTTATTCAGAAAAAGAAAAGGGAAAATATTCTGTAGAAATGGCGATCAAGGAGTCTACTGGGAAGTGCATTTCAGCTAAAGCCTAATGGGTGAAATGCTGGTTGTGTGGAGGAATGACCTGATTTTGAGTTGAATATATTGGTGCAAAGAAATCAGTGTGCACAGGTCTTGAGTTTGTTATTGTAGAGGAGCCCACTGTGGCCCATGGCAGGCTCTAGTGAAAAATAAGAGGTGGAGGGACACAGATAGGAACTGAACAGGCGGAACCTCACAGAGTGCTGGTGGATGTTGCTGGACGCACAGCGAGAAGCACCGTTACTGTTTCCATCACGAGCTTGGCGAGGCCTGATTGTGTTTAATGATGAGGCTGTGCTGTACCTTCAGGGGAAAGCAAGGGGCATGGTGATGGCTGAACAGTAAGGCGGGAAGTGGTGCGGACATTTGATGGGTTAAAGATGTGTAGTAGAGGCAAAGGTCACAGGACTTGGCTTTTGGTTTGATACAAAAATGGTATACATGAGGATCAAGCATGATTGCTGGGTTTCTAGACATGCATTAGACGCTGGAAAGCTCCAACAGAGAAAAAGAATGAATCCGGGGCAGAATATTTTTAAATCATGCTTTGGACATGAAATTTGAGATGCTCTGAGTCATAGAAGAAGATATTTCACACAGGCAGTTGGATAAGTGTGTCTGTACCTCAGAGGAAATGCTTTGGGTGGAGATGTAAACTTGGGCTTCAGGGTGACACTGAGGTGTGTTTTGACTTTGTTTTAGATGAGGTTATGGAGATTGGCATCAAGTTTTTAAAGATTTGGAAGAATTCACCATTTAAAACGCTTAGGCCCAGTATTTTATTTTTTCAGAGGTTTTTATTTATTGTTGCAATTTACTTCATAGAGTTAGGGTGGTCGAGACATTCCTTTTCTCTTTCTGTGAGTTGTGCCTTCTAAGGGATCTGCCCGTGTCTTCTGGGTTATTGACTTCATGAATATACGGTTGTTCAGAATATTCCCTTAATCTTTTAAGCGACCATAGAATCAGTTTATGACTACTCTTTCATTCCTGATATTAGCAACATGTGTCTCTTCCTTGTTGCCTGACTAGAGGTTTTTAAATGAATTTTTTTTGAAAAATAACAGCTTTTGGCTTCATCATGTTTCTCTAAGATTTTCTCTTTTCAGTTTATTAAGTCTCTGCTGTAGTTTTTATTATTTATTTTCTTCTGCTTGTTTTAGGTTTATATTACTCTTCTTTTTTCCAAGTCTAACTGTAGAAGCTTAGATAATTAACAGTAGAGTTTTCTTCTCTTGTATATATGAGTTCACTGTCATATCATTCCCTTTACATACTACTTTTGGTGCATTTTAAAAGTGTTGATACGTTGTTTTCATTTTCTTTTAGTTCCAAATGTTTAAAAACTTTTCTGAGACTCCTTTTTTGATCTAAGGGTATTAAAAAGTACATTGTTCAATTTTCAGATGTTTAGAGATTTTTCAAATTATGTTACTGAGTTTTAATTTAGTTACATTTGAGTTACAATACATAATTTGTTATGTTGTATGGTTTCTATTCTTCTGAACTTGTTAAAGAGTGTTTTGTGGCCACAAATGTAGTCTCTGATAAATGTTCCATGAGGAGTTTGAGAAGAATGTGTGTTCTGTTCTTGGATGGAGAATTTTTTAAATGTCGATGAGATCAAGTTGGGGGAAGGTAGAATTGTTCCTGTCAGCTGTATCCTTTCTGATTTCCTGCCTGCCTTGCTTATCAGTTATGGAGATACTCAAGACACAGACGATAACAGCAAATGTGTCTGCTTCTGCTTTCACTGGTATAGCCTTGTGTCTCACATGTCAGTTCTCTCTGTTCAGTTGTGATCATGTTTACTACTGTAATGTCTCTTGGGGAACTAACCCTTCATCATGATGTGAAGACTTGCACGCCCAGTAATATTCTTTGATCTGAAGTCTGATACAGCCAAAATTCACATAGCTACTCCTGCCTTCTTCTGATACAGGTTAGCATGGCTTACTTTTCTTCAACTGTTTACTTTTAAATTACATGAGTTTATATATTTATGTGAATTTCTTACAAAGAACATATATTTGGGTCTCAATTTTTTAACCCATTCTGATAGTCTGTCTTATAAGTGGTACACTGAGTATATTCGTATTTAAAATAATTGTTGATACAGTTGTATTAAAATCTACTTTGGCTGTGACTGTTTGCTATTTGTTACAGCTTTTCTTTTTTATACCCTTCTGTCTTCTCTCGGTTGGACATTAGATATGATTACATGTTGATTTCTTTTTCATTTTAATAATTATACTGATTTCTAAATGTTATGCCTCTTTCTCCAAGATTCTCAATATGTATTTGAACTCATCTAAATCCATTGTGAAATACCAATGTGTCGGTTTACATGCAGTGAAGAGATGCCATAACAAAATACTCCCCATTCCTTCTACTCCTCCTTACTGATGTCCTATCATGTACTGAATTTCACTGAACTGTACACTGTCAGTGCCCAACACTTTTTACTGTGATTACTCTGAAGAAGATTTTGTTTCCTATCAATTAAGAATAAGAAAAATAAAAGGTTCTATTGACCTTTATTGATACCCCCATGTTCTTTTTAAAAAAATTAATTTTATCTATATCTAAAATATGATCACATCCATCAGAGAGTTTGCACCTGTGCATGATGTCTTGATTCTTCTTTTTCCCCTCTCTTCTCCCTTCCCTTCTACCCTTCTCTTCATTGTTTATAAAAACTGTTTCCATTTCTTCTTTTTTTTTTCTTTCCCCTTCCACCTTCCCTAGTTCCCCTTCCATTTGAACATTTTCTTCCTATTTCACAATATCTATCACACATTTTGGTCCTTACTTACAATTTTGGTTTCTCACACCAGAGAAACAATGCAGTGTTTAAACATGCATGTCCAACTTATTTCACTTGAGAGTAGGGACTCTTAAGTCTATTTACCTAGAAATGTCTCACACCTATCCTTCTTTATGACAGAGCAGTACCCCATTGCATAAAAAAACTGCATCTTCTTTTTACATTTGTCAGTTAATGGGCATTTGGGCTATTTTCAAGACTTACCTATTATTACAAAATGGGCTGCTATAAACATGGGTGTGAATATATCACTGTGACATGATGCGTTCAATTCTATTGGGGAGATACCAAGAAGGGGAATAGGAGAGTCGAATGCAACCTCTCCTTTTAGTTTTACGAAGGGTCTCCACACTGACTTTCACAGTGCTAACACCAGTCTACACTCCTAGCAACAGTGGAGAAGGGTTGTTTCTTCTCCACAGCCCTGCCAGCATCTGTTATTGGTTGATTTCTTGATAACAGCCATTCTTACTGGCATGAGATAGAATCTCAAAGAAATCATCAACAGAGTGAGGAGACAACAGAGTAGCAAAAATTTTTGCCAGCTGTTCCTCAGACACAGGGCTAATATTTAGAATATATAAAGAACTAAAAAGTCAGACCCCTCAAATTTAAAGACCCAATCCAAAAATGGGCATCTGAAATGAGAAGACATTTCTTCGATGAAGAAATAGAAATGCAAATAAATATATGAAAAAAATGCTCAACATCAGTGGTCATTTAAGAGATGTAGATTAAAATGATACCAATGTTCTTCTTTTTCTTGATGCAGACTCCATTTTCTGACACATATTTCCATTCTCACTGTGTCCTTGAGTTCCCCGTTCTGATGCCACTTTTCCTTCAGTGCTGCTCTTCATGGACATCCTGGCTTCACAGCTCTCACAGGACACGTGTGTGATCCTACAGGGAGAGCTCAGTCATTCAGTGGACATGTGTGCTTGAACTGCACCTTCCCGAATGGCTCTTGCTGCCCATGTCCCTCCTTCAGGGTGAGTGGGGAAGTGGGCAGTAGAGATGGAGAATGTCCTTTCTCCAAGCGGGTGGGACCTGGTGACTCTTTTCTCCTACAGAGGTGGCCTTTGCGCTGGAGAATATTTTCAATGATTTTTTCCTCCAGTGAGAGCACAAAGGACTCCAACTTCAGAACCTCGTTGAGTTCTTGGTGGTAAAATGCTCACATGTTACTTATTACCTATTAAGTCTGTTAATGCTACCATTTTATGTCCCTGGTGGTTTCTGTTTTGGGCGCATAGATTTTGGTTGGATTTTTCTGTCTCCAGATTTTAGAGTGACAAGTTGCTGTGTGATCTCTATTTCCTAGTAAGTTCAGGCAAAATTGTTTCTATTCCATTGGTTCAGCTTTTTCTGTTTGTGGGGAGGTTGTTACCAGAAACATTAACAACCAAGATGACTACTGCTCAAAGGTCACTATTTGGAGGGCAAGAAGTGGTGGGAAGGAGTCGGTTCAATCTGCTATCTGCAGGCCAGTGTCTTGGAAGATGGAGAGACTGCTGACTGTCAATCTCCAGCTGGGGTCTTTAGGGATGCAGGGGCTTCTATAGGGCAGGAGGGGTGGAGCAGGTGGGTTATTTCTGTGCAAGTCTCCTGTCCCCTTTGTCCTTCTGTGCTCAACATGGTGGCCTTCCAGCTCCTGGGCTAATTTCTGTGATACCTTTCAGACACATTACTTTTGTGCAATTAAACTGTACAGTAATTTGCATGCATTGTGCTTGTTGATGTGCAGAACTAAAGACTAAGCTGGAACATTGCAAAAGCTACTTCATGTCCTGAGTTCTGGAAGTCTGAAAAAATATTATATAGCAGTGAACATCTTGATCCCTTAAAGGGTTTCTTTTTAGCACTTAGATGGCAGGTTAAAGGGAGAAGACCAATAAGTCAGCCTCACAAAATCTAAGAAGGTAGGGCTAGTTGCACCCACCAGGGGAAACTTCCCAAAAGAGCTGCCCAGCTATGGAGTGAGGACTTCCAAAGTTACATCACACAGTGGAAAGCATAAATCCTCTTTATTTCTAAAATGGGAAGATATGCAAAATCACCGAAAGAAGAAAGAAGTCATAAAGTTCTAGCAACTTCATTATTTAGGTCTCAGTTGCCCTAGGACAAGCTGGTCGTGGGTGTCGAGGAACAGATTGTTTGGGGGTGAGATAAACACTCAGGTGACTGGCAGGAGGAGCCCAGGAGCAGGGACTCTAAGGCCAGGGTGTGATACACTGTCTGCATGATGCTGAGCAGCTACAAAAGGCCCAGCGAGACTGGGGTGCGTTTGCTCTAGAAAAGGAGAAGTTGTAGTTGACTTGAATAAAGGTAGGCTTGGGAAAAAGAAATAGATGGAGTTTGGTGTGTGTGTGTCTGTTAAGGACAGAAGCAGGACTGGAATGAGTGGAGGAATCTATTAAAATAGAAATACAGGGCCTGGGGATATAGCTCAGTGGAATAAGCACCTGCCTAGCAAGCGCAGGGTCCTGAGTTCGATCCCCAGTACCGCCAAAAAAAAAAAAAAAGTAAAAAAAAAAATAGAAATGCAGATATCATGGTTGAATTCAGTCTTCAAAGAGAACTTTTTCAGCGAAGAAACAGGGCCTTTAACCTTGAATTATTTAAGAAAATTGGAAAGATATCATAAGTCTGCTCTTGCGTGGGCTCCCTTACTAAGCTGGTTTCAGTGCTTGTCTAGTAAGTTTGTTCTTTGTCTCTAAATCTTATTTGAGAAACAGGAATTAGAAGACTAGCAAATCAGATAACCTATACTATTAATGTGCCAGTAATAATCTTAAATTATGCCTAGGAACTTGAATAACTGAATATTAGACCTGCAAGAAAAATTTGTGGTATAAATTTAGGAAGTGTCCTGTAGATACTTAAGAATTTTGCAAAATAGAGTTGTCCCTCTGTCAAGGGGAAGAGCTGCAATTTTGGGAAATCATTTTAAAATGACTCCTATATATACCTACCAGGCTACTCAAAATAACTCATATGCAGGAGCCACCAACTTTAGGGCAGCAAGGAGAAAGCTCCTTTCGTGGAAGTCCGTTATTCTCCCCACCCAGCCTACTGCTGTCTACTGTGAGGGGCACCTCCTCAAAGTTCCATGCCTTCATTAGAGCCTGCTTTCGAGACTGCAATTTCCTCAGGCATTCTGAGGATGCAGATTGCGTCCAGGCCAAGGTGGTAGTCTAATTGCTTTTATTTATGCTTTGTGTACTGTGTGCCTTTTGTCCCAGTGTGAGGTTTCTCAATTAGAGTGAAACAGCTTAGTTGGGCAAGTTGACTTTCATAATGATCCTTTGAAGCTTCCCTTCTTAGCGTGAATCTAATGATACATTATAGAACAAAGTCATCACTCATTAACTCCAAATCAAATCACTTTGTTTTTTAAGCCCAGGAGCACTATCTGTCCAAAAGGAGCCATGTGAATTCTCCCGAAGTACAGAAGCATCATGTTATAGGAGGCAGAATCAGAAAAGTACATACTGCAAAAATCCATAGTGACGTCCAGGGTCAATGAGCACTACCTGCTGGAGATTAGAACACGGCAGGGAATGTGGGGCCCGGGATGATGTAATAGCTGTCCTGCTGCTGAGGCTAGGACCCCGAGTCACAGACAGAGTGAACAGAGATGGCAGCCCAAGATGTGAGCAAGCCTGGTTAAGGCATCCGTACTACTCTTCCTTGTACTTTTCTCCTGAATTTTCCCTTCTTTGCTAATACAGCCCCTTGAGTTTTCTTTGGGTCAACATTCAGGCTTGAATTTACACTGCACAGTTCCTTCTCCCTATTTTAATACATGTCAGGATAGTTCCTCTGTCTCTGTATCCTTTAATAAATTTTCCTAAAAGAATTTTTCATGAAGAGCTGCTGGTACTTTGTTGTTTTCATTTTCTTTCCTTCACTTTACTTTGTTCTTCATGAGTGCTTTTACTTTTATTGATGATCATGTCGTAGCTTTCCTTCCACCTTCTGAAAGTGGAAAGGAGCTAACACAAGTACTTAGTTATGAAGAAATATTTTTAAAAATGTTCTTACACAAGAAGTTTCCACCCAAAACATAACTCTGAGAGAAGTCAGGATTATTTCACTACATAAGAGATGAAGGCTCCCACACAATTCTAAAGAGAGGAACTTCAAGCTTTATCAGCACGGAGTGGCAGAGGCCCCTGGAGGAGGAGGGCTTGTCTGCTTCCAGGATGACCCACCGGATGGAAAAGGCAATTTTATTTCAAGGAAGTTGGCCAGATAGAATCTTTTGTTTTACTTGGAGTATTTGCTACCTGTCATTTGTCACTGCTGACCCTGATTCCATGGCATGGGAAAGGCAGTGCCCTCCCATTTGAATCTTCTTGTCTTCTTGGTCACATCTAAGCAACTCTCTGTGTTCATCCCTTACACAAACAATTCCATCACTGCAGTGTCATAACCAAAGAGCAAACAACCACAATTCAAAAATGAGATTTACCTCAGAGGAAAAAATCAAGAGAGTACAAACAGAGACATTCTGGTTTTAGTTGTTTGTCTTACATTCCCATCATACTTGTAGAGAATAGAGAATTAATGGTGAAATCTTCAGTGTCTCTTTTATAATGATAAATTTTAAAAGCTGTTAAGCAACCTACTGATGATTTTTAAATCCAGCTACAAGCAAGCTTATCAAAAATAGTTATTTTGAGTAAAAGGAAAATAAGGGGCTGGGGATATAGCTCAGTGGAATAAGCGCCTACCTGACAAGTGCAAGGTTCTGAGTTCGATCCCTGGTACCGCCAAAAAGTATAAAGGAAAATAGTTGAAATAAATGATAAATGTTAACAATGAATAAAGTAGTTCTAGTTTTGCAATGCAGGTAAGTTGTATGAAAAACAAAAGTAAAATTGCGTTTTTTTTCCCTTCATCATTCCTACCATTTACGCTGGTTTTTACAGAACCTATTTCTCTCCAAATTATCCTTTGTCTGAAGGCCTTTGGTGTTTGGTCACACTACCCCACTATGAAGACTTCTAGCTGGATATCCACAGTGCATTTTTGATTCCACGGACATTCACCACGTTCCAGTGTAGTTGTTAAGTCACTCAAGATAACTGAGGGATAGGAAATCAACTCTTCTGTCCAGCCTTAGTTTTGTTTGTATTTTATACTTTTCTACGCACAGTGTTGTAGTTGTGAGTTTTGAGTTATACTTCTCTGTGTATAGTGTTGTAGTTGTGGGTTGGGAAGTTGTTTGTAGAATAGCATGGAAGTTCATGGAAGTTCTAATGTTCAATCAGAGCTTGGGTTCTGACCAGCAACCCCAGCTTCCAGGCCAGAAACCTCTTTATTACCTCCCGCATGAAACATAAATGGATGAAAAGTATTTACTAACTAACCGAAAATAATTATTAAGGGGTAAATTTATATTCTCTCCCAAACTGACTCACATTTTCATGATGTTTCCTTAATATTGGATACATATTATATTGTAGCATATGTTTTCCTGTGTCCCAGTAGCCTATAAGCTATTTCCAAAAAAATGTTAATCTAATACTCTTTATAATCCTAAAAACCATCACAATAAAATGAGGGCCAGCATGGGAAAACGTGTAAATCAATGATTACAATGGAACAGACCATAGGATTTACATGTAATATGTTACTTGCAATATTTTTGGGTTTCTCATACTGAATTAACAAAACTGGCATTTCTTTGTATTTTTGATAGATGAACATTAGAAGGGTTAATGATGAAAAAGGTCAAATGACTCTTTGAAAGCCCCACAGCCAGCAAGCCAGTATCCAGCCCCAGGTCTGACTGGGTCAAGGTTCATGCATTCATTTCAGACGTTGTCCCTTGGAATAATTATGATCATGTACTGTCCCCAGCTACTGGGTTAATAGTTATTCTGATAACACAGGGGCAATTTCTCTTTTTTACAACAATTATAAAAGAGGTGGCACCATTGCTAGCATCGTTTTACAGATTATGACAAAGAATGTAGAAGATTAGGTAAATATTCAGTAGGCTGTAAATGCCAAACAAGGATTAAAATACAGATTCAGAGACTTTAAAATCAATGTACTTGGAAATTTAAGTGTTATATGAAATGAGTCACATTTATTTATTTATTTATTTATTTATATTTTAAAAGTAAAAGAACAAAAACACTAACAAACATACACACAGTGGCCCAAGAACAGTACAAAAACCAAACTACAGGTGGCAGGGGATCGACAATGGTTGCTGTATTACACGTTGGTAGCTTCAAAGTGTATACTCAGGACAATACAAATAGATATACAAGGTTGATCAAACAACTAATTACCGATTGTTTCCCACATCAATATGACATGAGACAACAGTGCAGCCATGTCAGCCGTCCCGCACATACATACATACCTACTCAGCTATCCCCCTCTTCCTCCTCTTCTTCCCTTCATCCGATTGCTCTCTACCCTTGAGCTGTCTCCCTTCATACCTCCCGATCTACATTCTCACCTCCAGGTTCCTACACTAATGATACTATATGTTGTTTACACATGTACATCTGGTTTACCTCACTTATGAGTATGGTCTCTAATGGTGACCATTTGCCTATAAAAGCCCCTAGATTGTCTGAAATGAGTCACTTTTGAAAATAAACGAATAGTAACAACAAGGACACTTGATGTGGGTAGTGCTTGTACTGCCTTGTGGTCCCTGATTTCAGCACAGACATGCTGGACGGCTCCCAGACTCTAACTTCAGCACAGCCTAACAGGACAGCTCCTGGGCCTCTGGTTTCAGCACAGGAGAGCGGGACAGCTCCTGCTTCACTGACTTCAGCACAAGAACGCCGAACAGCTCCACCCTGGCTTCAGCACAGATGTGTTGGACAGCTCCTGGACCCCTGATATCAGCTTGCCTGTGCCAAACAGCTCCTACCAAGGACGAAGGTTTTTGCACAGACCACAGCGTCTGCTTAGGGGTGAGGAGCTCCTGGGAGTGAAGCACAGGTGTCTAGAATGGGAAACAATTCATGGAACAATTCCTGATGGATTTCTCTTCCTTATTTGGTCTATTTTTCTACTCCCTCACTTCCACTTCCTCCACCACCTCCTAAATAACTAACTGCACTCAAGTTCTCACCTTAGTGTTTGATAAATTAGAAAGTCAGACGAGATCTAACAGGACAGGAAAAACACTTCTACATTTGATGAAATGTTTTATAGGCTTTACTTAAAAGTGGAGACATGGTGGACATAACAAACAATTGACAGGAGAGTATATGCAGCTGTATGTAAATATATACATAGATGTAAACACAATACACAGATAAAGAGAGGACGGTACTGATTGGTGTTGCCAATTTTTCCTCATTACATATTTCATACTGTAAATGATGTGAAGGGAAGGCACAACTGGGATTAGGCAAAGGAGAAAAAGAAAGAAGAAAGGGAAGATATATAGGTATCTAGAAAGATAGCTGGGATAATTGTACTGCTGTTGTCTATTGGTTTATTGAAAGGAATAGTTAATGCTTACATTTTTTGGATGAATTTTGCATGCTTTTATCTGGTCATCTGAACAACTAATTTGATGACAACAGTATGCAATATAACAACCATTTGTGAATTCCCACCATCTTGTTTATCAAAGCTCTGTATCATTTCTAATTTTTAAAATTATTTTTATTCTCCTTAATGGTTCGATCAATCTCACATTCTTACATCTGGTAATCTGTGCAACTTCATTGAAGATAACAGTATGTAACATAACAACCACTGTTAATTCCTATCATTTTGTTTTGAAATCCTGTATCATTTTCACAGTTATGTTGTTTTTGTCTTTGTTGTTATTTTGTTACTTTTAAATTGTCTTTAAAGTAAAAATGCTTCAATGATGAAAGGAGAGATGAAGGGAGAGTTAGTTAGGTCTTGACAGTGCTTTGCTTACTGGCAGTCTAAACACACTGTGTTGTATCTGTGCGGTCTCCAACATAAAATATTACAGACTCTATGTGCAAGCTCCCCGAGAGCCTCATCAACAGAACACAGGTGGTTTATGCTCTCTCTTACCACATCACTCTTTTCCAAAATAAGTATTTCCCATGTACTGTTAGATTTTCCTTCATGCTCCTAGATGAGCAACTGACCTCAGTTAGCATGATTATCTTGTTATGATGAACCCCAGTAGTGTTTGTGGGTTCTGTGGCATTTCTGTGCACGTGTACATCTTGGCCTGATTATGTCCACCCCAGTGTTAGACGCCTTCGGGTCCTCCCCTTTCTCCTGCTTCCTCCCACTCTCCTTTGCATCCCCTAATAGTCTGTCTTTGACTTTCCTGTCATTATTTTTCATTTTCTCCATATAAGGCAGAGCATGTGCCACCTGCTGCTCTGGGTCCGGCTGGTTACACTTAGCACGATGAACTCCAGCTCCAGCTACTTTTCTGCAGACATGACTTCATTCTTCTTTATGACTGAGTAATATTCTATCGTGAACACCTATGCTGTATCCTTCAGGGTTTATACATTTATATTCATCTTGAACCTTAGGAAAGCGGACATGTCCAGCACATATTTGTTAAAAAGTGTAGGATATTGTAAGATGCTTGATCAAAATAAAGGAAAATTAGCTAATATTAGTGAAGTATGAATGTATTCTGAGCATTTAGTGTACAGTATTTCAGTTTGTTTCTCATTATAAAAGCTGAAGTTTGGAGAATAAATGTCTTGTTTAAATTTGCATATGTGGCTAGTAGATTGCTGATAATGGAAGGTTGGATTCTAATCCTAGGACCTTAAACTTCAAAATCCACACACATTGCAAATGTAAGATTAGGAGGAAATGTTCTTAGAAGTAGAAGGAATGATCTTACAAATGACATCTTCTATGGATTGAAAACAGCTAGGGCATGACCGTAACTGTGAGCTCCAGTACACTGCCAAAGCTGGACAACAACCCACTGTGGCTGTGTACATTAGCAGATGGGGCTGTAAACCTAGTAGTTGGCCCAAACCCTGTGTCTCCATAAACATTATTTTTTCTGCTTACATAAAGCTGCCCAGTAGAGCAATTTGCTTTTCATTTGCATAGCCATAACCATTCAATTAACACCTGATCAAGCAGTGCATTCAGATAAGGTGAGTGTCAAGGTAGCTGCCCTCAAACAGATAATCAAGCAGTAGAGTGATGGGAAATGTGGAGTTAGATTTAATCAAGATTGAAAGTGAGCATGCTGAGCCCCAAATAAAGTCTCTACATTTTGAACTAGAATAATTCTTATTGTTTCTCTATTTCTCTAGTTATATTTAATTTTAAAAATTCTATGATGTGTGTATGTATGTATTTGTTTGCCAGCATTTTATAGGTATAATTGACAGATAAAACTGTATATACAGTGGAAATCTCCTTGATCATGGTGTGTGTACCTTTCAGTGTGCTGATGAGCTCAGTTTCCTAGTTTTTTGGGGGAGGATCACTGCGCCTATGTTTATCGAGAATATTGTCCTGCAATTTCTTTTGGATGCTTCCCTAGCTTTGGTGTTGGGGTCATGCTGGGTTCATAAAATGAGGTTAGGAGCATCCCCTCCCTCTTGGGAAGAATTTCTTTCTTGGAAGGATTTTGATTAATGATTCAATGTCTATCCTCATTATTGTTTTGCTCAAGGTTTTGATTCTCTGGAGTTCAATCTCGGTATGTTGTGTGTTTGCAGGAATTGATCCATTTCTTCTTGTTACCCCGCGTCTTGTCACTGAAGTGCTCATAGCAGTCCCCAAGAATCCTTTGCTTAGCAGAGGCATCAATTCTGATGTCCACTCTTTCATTTACAATTTTATTTACTTGAGTTTTCTGTCTTTTCCCCTTAGTTTAGTGAAATGCTTGCCAATTTTATTTACCTTCCCCAAAGACAAACTGTTAGTGTCACTGCTGTTTTTCTATTTTCTGTTTCATTTGATCTGCTCTCATTACTTCCCTGCTTCTGCTGGACCTGGGCCTTGTTTGTTTTCCCTGGTTCCTTGGCGTGCAGTGTTAAATTGTTTTAAGATCTTTCTTTTTCAGTGTAGGGATGTATTACTCTAAACTTCATGCTTTTTCTGCATCACATAGTTTTTTGTACATGATCTTTCCATTTTCTTTAGTTTCAAGATTTAAAAAATTTTTTCCATTTCCATTTGACCTGTCAGTTACCCAGAGTATTAATTTCCACATATTTGTGAATTTTGTATCTTTTCCTTGTTACTGATTACTACTTTTATAATGTGATGATCAGATAAGATATCTGAGAGGAATTTCCCCAGTTTAGAATTTTTAAATAACTTTTAGTGGCCTCATCTCTTCCCTGTAATGGAAAATCTGTGTGCTTGTGCAGTCTACTGCTCCTGTGCTTGTGCAGTTTCCTGCTTCTTGGGGAAGCTTCAGCAGATGTCTCCTGGTCCATTTGGCCAGGAGTGCTGTTTGGATCTACTGTTTTCCTACTGGCATTAGCATGAGTGCTGTGTTCATTATTGAAAGTAGAATATTGGAGTCCTCTACATGAATAGAAATTTCTCATAAGAAAGCATACAATGGCCAACCAGCATTGTGAAAATATGCTCAGCATCACTAATCACCGGGAAGATGCCGGTTAAAACCACACGAGACTGCTAGAAGCACGTAATTCTGGAAAGGTTGCTACCAAAAATATGAAAGACCGTACATGGTACAGAGCATTTTGAAGATGTTGTTCTCATACATTATTGGTGGGGATGTGAATTAGGTGTAGCTATTGTGAAAAACAGGAGGGATTGGTAAAAAAATTAATAATGCGACTACCATGTGATCCAGCAACCCACTCCTGAACAGATATGCAAAGGCAGTGAAATCAGTCTTCAAAGAAATTCTTCTGTGTTTATTGCAGATTATTCACGCTAGCAAATGTATGGAACCGTCTAAGGGTTCATCAATGAATGGATGAACCTTTAAAATGTGGCACATATACACAGGGAAATGCTAGCAGTCATAAAAAGGAAATCCTAACTTTTAACACTGTGGGTAAATCTGGAGGACATGATGTTGAGTGAAATAAGCCATGAGCAGAGAAACAGACACTGTCTTACCTTGTACATACGTGGGACCTGAAAAGGTTGACTTCACAGTAATAGAGCGGACAATGGGTATCAGGGCTGGGTGTCTGGGGAGGGCCGGTGAGGGACGTTGGTGAAAGAACCCAAATGTGAATTAGTTGTAAGCAGTGTGTCCATTAACAACACGGTGACCACGGTTGACCACATGCTACACTGAAGCTGTAAGGGAGTGGGGGTGAAGTATTCCTCTCCTCACACAAAATCTTGTCTATGGGCCCTACTGAATATGTTAATCTCTTGTATTAGTCATCCCATAATACAAAAATACTTCAGATTAGTGTTTTGTACATGGTGAATACATACTATTGTGTCTACGAATTTAAAAATTCTAATAATTTGTAAAAATTTTAATATGATCTGGCCTTTATAATACATTTCTTAATTTCGCATATGTTTGTGTCATCATTCCACCTCCAGGTGCTCTCATCATGGCTTTGTGCAGCTCAGGGGCAGAGCAGGCTGCAGAGGCTTCAACTCCCGGCACCGCAGGGCTCTGCATGGCATTCCAGGCGGGGAGACCTGTCCCAATGAACTTCCCTGCCTCGCGCTTGTCGGGGGAAGGCCTCCGCTCACCTTCACCCTGCAGTATGGCTGTGCTCACCATGCGGTTCTTGCTCGGCAGTTGTGTCCTTTGAGTCCTTCTAATATTAATCATCGTATTTTCTTGGTTGACAAGATTTCTGCTTAGGAATGCATCGCTGTGACATGTGGGCTTCCTGAAATGCAGAGTTTCTTGTCTTGCTGCTTTCAAAATTCTCTTTCATTCTTTTGTCGGTTTGTTTCAATGTGTCTTGGTGAAGGCCACTGTATTTAGTCAAGTGCAGTCTTGAGGCTCCCTGACTCTGGGTGTTCACAGCCTCTCTGGGGTTGGGAAGTTACTGCTTATTGATTATTTAAACTTTCCTCGTCATCTCTGCTACCTCTGGGGTTCATATTTTTTTTCTCACTTGATGATCGTTTCACATAATTTCTGTAATTTCTCTTCAGTGTTTACTCATTTTTAAAATTCTTCCATCTGGCTAACTTCAAATAACCTATCTCTGTGTGTTCTGTCCATCCATTATTCCCTCCACTCCTCCTTCCCTTGTTTCCTTGCTCCCTCCCTTTCTCCCTGCCTCCATACCTCCCTTAGTGTGCTGGGGTTGGCTCCAGGGCCTTTGCACTGAGCTACATCCCCAGCGCTTTACTTTTTATTTTGAGGCAGGGTTTCTTCACTTAGTCACTAAGTTGCCCAGATGGGGCTTGAACTTGTTGTTCTCCCATGTCAGCGTCCCAAGGTGTGAAGATTACAGATGTACACTCCTGCTCCTGGTTATTATTTCTGTCCTCAAGGTGATCAGGAATGCTGTTTATGTATTTTCAGTTCAGTTATTGTCTTCTTTAGCTCCAGAATTTGTTTCCTTTTTTAATCTATTGAACTTTTTCTTTCTTTCATTCTTATTTTTTTTTTGTCTGTCTTTTTTTGAGACAGGGTCTTCCTATGCAGTTCAGGCTGGCCTTGAGCTCACTTTGTAGCCAAGGCTGATCTCAAACTTGCAATGTTCCTCCTGCTTCAGCCTACCGAGTGCTGAGATTACAGGCGTGTGCCACCCCCCCCAGCATTTGTTTCTATCTATTGAACTTCTCACTTTGTGTATTGCTTTACTGATTTAATTTAGTTACCTTTCTAGTTTCTCTTAGCACTTACTGACAATTTTTTAGATAATTAATCTGAATTATGTGTCAGGTACTGCATGGATCCTTAGTTCTTTCAGGGCAGGCACTGATCATGTGATTTGTTGTTTTGAGGTACCGTGATTCCTCAGTACTCATGGTCCTGTGGGCTGTGATTTGTGCTCATGCAATCCCACCCTTGCTGGGTGGTCTACTGCAAGAAGCCCTTCACTTATCCACCTGTACACCACCTGCCCACGAGCTTGGGCCCATGGCCTGTGTCCACTGGAGTCCATGGGATGTTGGCCTTCAGCCCGAGTGTGTGTGATGACCCTGCTGCTCTAGAGAGCCTGCTCCGAGATGTACACAATTTCGGATGCTGTCTGCTCTGTCACAGGGCCCTCTGGCCTCTTAGGACCCCTGCATGGGTTGGTATTCTCTCATCCTTCTTTCTAAGTACATGAAGGAGAACGAAGAGTTAGCCTTGAATGTTTGCATGTGAAGAGGAACCTGGAGCAAGGGCCTTTATGGGCCACCAGGTGCTGGGAAGGTCCGCATACTGAGGCCACAGGACAGGCCTGAGCTGTGTCCATGGAGCACTGCTCAGGGCCTGCAGCCTCAGGTCTGGGCTGGAACCTGTGTCTCGGGAGCTCATTCTGGTGTTGAGTTCTGTGGAACAGGTTTGATTGATTCAAACTCTGGGTCCACTTGACCCTGTGCCCATAGGGTCCCATCCTCTCTGTCACAACATGCTCCTGCCATGTTGACGTTGGCCACTCTACCCTCTCCAGAGCCAAATCTACAGAGCCATCCAACTGGGGATTTGCACCTCCATATTGTGAGCTTAATGAACCCTACTTTACAAATACCGTCCATAGCCTTCCGCTGTAGCCACAGAAAATGGACAAACACGTGCTGGAAATGTGACCCTGTCTTTCTTATACTTTTCAATTTTTTAAAAAAATTTCTACACCAAAGCTTGATCCTGTCATTATTCACCTGCTTTCCTTAGGTTTGTACTGAGGTTCACATGCGTGAACTGTTCAGGATGATGTTTCTTGTGAGGGGATAAGATCATTCCTCCAGATCTTGCTGTACCTTTCAAAGGAAAGACTTAATTTTTTCAACAGTAGCTTATGGTTTGAGTATATGTGAGAGGAAGGTACGGGGATATCCTATACACTCTGTGTTCAAGTTTGCAGAGCCTTCTCTGTTATCTGGACCCTCTCCGAGGGCCCACTAGTCAGGATGAATGAACCCACACTGCCACAGGTAACCTCAGGTTCACTGCTGCTGTTGTGTATGACAGCAAAGGAAACACTGTAGTGACGGTGAGCTGGTTTTTTAATAGAAGGGATAAAGGTCCTTTTTATACTAAGTGTACTTTAAATAATTAAAATGCAAGTGAAAATTTTTAAATCTATAGAGCTAATTTCTGTAGAAAGGTTTAGTGAATTTTTCTTGTAAATTGCTTTTAAAATGTGTTTTTATACTTGTATATATATGTGCACATAAAATTTTATAACAAAACTTTTCTCATGAATTGATAATTCTGCAGCAAACTTTGACTTTAGCAGGCATACTACTCTTTTAAAAGCAATATGGATAGATTTAATAATTTAAAAACCTGTTGGCCAAATTACTTTTCTTTTTTAATTGATGGTTGTTACCTAATAACAGGCAGCATTGAGATGTACACAATTTCGGATGCTGTCTGCTCTGTCACAGGGCCCTCTGGCCTCTTAGGACCCCTGTATGGATTGGTATTCTCTCATCCTTCTTTCTAAGTACATGAAGGAGAACGAAGAGTTAGCGTTGAATGTTTGCATGTGCAGTGGCCCGTGGACTGGAGAGATCACTATGGCTTTCTCAGTTCCTCTGCATCACTCTCCCACTCACGCCAGGCGTCTTGGCATCACCTAGGCGGAAGGAGCAGGAGCAGGTTTGCCTTCTCTTCAGAGGGTGACCACAGTGCCTTCCCAAGACCTCTGACTGACCAAATGTCTTTTACAACTGACTTTTCTTATGCCTTCTTGGAAAACCAACACCTGTTTCCTGTCTTATGCTTAAAGGAAAATTTTCTACCACTTTCTTTTACTTTCCTTTACCACCAGGTAAGTACATATGAGTTGATCATTCATTATAAATGACTTCCAGACCCTTCATCTGCTCTATAGAAGCTTATCTGTCCAAATCCCTGCTCATATGGGGTGCTCAGAGCAAACGAGGCCAGGCGTCCTGGTCACCTCTGTTTCATCTTTGTTCATGGCAATGACACCGCACTGCACACATTCTGAATTCATTTATGGTGGTGATACGACTATGTTAGGACCATGTAATCATCTCATGGTGAATTTCAAGCCAAGTAAGACCTCCAGAGTCTTTTCACACAAATGACAGATATGTAGCTCTGTATTATCCTTTTGAATATTTGTCTCTAGGCTTTCACATTTATTTCCATTTACTTTTGTTTTGTGGTTTGTTATGAAGGTTTGTATCAGCAGGAGTATGTGATAGCAAGAAAATCTCCTAATCTGAGGACTGACTAGAGTACAAATTTAGGGCTTTTCTTATACATTACACATATAGTCATGGAAATAGCTGCTATTCGTTGGGTGCCACACTGCCAGCTGTTTGATATTCATTATCCCTTCAGTGATTTTTAAAATCAGGAACTGTCAACACTTCCTCTATTTTATAAATGTGACAAGAGAAACTCATAATTTAAGTGACTGTTCCAGACTTTAATTGGTTGTGTTCAATTTCTAATTATAACCTAGGAGTATTTTTCTCTAAATAAGCATGCACTTCATTTTCAAAGAACTCAAAAAGTAATTTAATTTACCAGTTATGCCAATAATCTAATATTCTTAAGTATTAGCTGAATTACCCAATAAAGAGTGCCTTACATGAGAATTTGAAGGAAAATTATTTTTGTTTCAGGGGATGCTTGGAACAGCTGAGGTCCTGATGCTGCTGGCCTGAACTTGTGAACTATTTTGACACCTATTTGTAGCACCTGTTTAGTTCATTTTTCCTCAAGCATACACTGTCTTCTTACACAGCACAGAATGTTTGCCTCTGCTGGGTAAAAGTCACGTCCTTGAACCAAGTATAACCTGTACTTCTCAAGCTGAGGCATCCATCAAATGAGGCATCCAAATAATTTAAATCTAATGATATTTGCAGTGTCTGCTGAAGTTTTGCTTCAGAGCGGAGGAGAGCCGCTCCCCTTCCAGGAGAAGGATATCCAGCTGCTCTCTTTGCTCCGCAAGGCCTGGAGTGACTTTGCTGGCCACTTGTGAGACACAGAGACCATGCCAGACATCCCATAGCCAATGAAAAAGAGGTTAACCTTTTATAGAATAGCTTTTGGTGGAATAATCTACTTGTAACATCAAAGCATAATGTCTGCCTGAAATTTAAAAAGCAAATGGTTGCTGTCCAACTGGATTTGAGGCTATGTAGTTACCCTGAACTTTCTGAACAGGGGGAGGAGGAGAAGAAAGAGAAGCTAGAAAGGCAACCCCATCAACTTCCTTCTCATCACTTTATGAGAAAGAAAAATGACCTTTGGTTTACTTTCTGCATTACTCTGTGACATAATCACAAAAAATAGAGCTGCTTTGTCTGTGGACACTGACAGTACTCCTGGTATTGAATGTTGAGTGATGTCCATCATCACCATGAATCCAAGCAGTTTCCAGCACAATTCATTGTACCCAGCTCTGGGTCACCACACAAGGAAGCTTTATATTTCAGAGAAGTAATTTTAATCTTAGAAAGCCAAAGTTATGTGTGATTATACAGAAGATGATGATTATAAGAATAAAGTAATACTCATTTCATTAGGGTATTATTTTGAAGGAATCACAGGACTGCTTCATAACTATAGTTCTAATTTTTTCTATATTTGAAGTTCAAAATTTGAATGCTTGAATTTATTTGAATACTTGAATTTGTGAAACCTTTCTTCACTATACAGAAATGTAATGTATAAAAGTTAAGGCAATTGTAGATGAAGCAGGGATCCTTTCAAGAAAATCACTATTACGTTTAAAAATAACTTGTACTGTGCCTTTCAACCTTTGAGCCTACAGAAACATGACTCGCTGCGAACAGATGCCAAACTGCATTTTTGATCAACTAAAAGGATCAGTAATTACCATTTCCTTCACTGGCTACTCTTCAACATTTCATTTGAGCAGAACTGTCACTGCCCTGATTTTATTATTTTAGAAGATTAGTTGTCAAAGTTCTTGTCAATGTGGACCCAAACTCCTGCTTTCTTTCCTGAACTGAACGCTTTGTCCACAGGAAGCCGTCATAACAACTGCGTCTTGTTTCCAGCCCTAGTTTATTAATATTGAATGTTGATCAAAATATTCACAATACTCGGCAATGCCGTGGCTGCCTAGAAAATAACTCAACCAGTGCCAAAGGTGTTAGGAAGAAACACTTTCCAGTTCACTAGACAAAGTATTTTCCAAGTGCAGAGGGAGTAGAAGCATTTTCCCAACTCCTGCGGCTCTGCGTCCCCTTTGCAGTCAGCCGCGGCACTTCACCCACGTTGGCCAACCTCCCGAGCCCCTCGTCCTCTCCCACTGTGGAAGTATCACCTTCTGAGGGCCTGCGTCTCTTCCCTGTGCAGCTTCATTCTTGGCTGTGCCCATCGCTGCTTGAAGGCCTCACCAGCGAGGCGCCCTGGAGGCCCAGACATCTTTGTTGCATCGACTGTTCAGTCGCAGTTCTGCTCTCTACCCATGAAGCAAATGTGACGCTCATGAAATTGCCTTTTAGCAAAACATCTTTCTTTTGGGCTGTGCTATTCATTATATGGCATGGCATACCATTTAAATATTGATTGGATGATAAATTCTCCTTAGATTCTTCCTTTGTCCTCCCAAGCACAGTCACAGGAACTGTAGATTCTCTAGTAATTGTAGTAACTGGTAAATTTGTGGTAAGAAATTTCTTTAGGTTAAAATGGAGCACGGTGGCAGCATTCATTTCAGTCTCTCAGTCTGCATAGTGTTACTTCCTGTGCCACAGATTTTAGGCTACTGAAGGACTTGCGCTTGCCTCATTGTTAACCCAAGTTGAATAGTTTTCAGTCTTAGGAATGCTTTGACTATAAGGGATGCAAAAATAGTCTTACCCAAAATACAACACTTTCTTTTTTCCTTTTGATTGTTTCATAATTCCTTAATTTCCTAAGAGCATCTATGAAGTATAGAAGCATTTCTCAGTTAAAGGAATAACTTTAAAGTAATTTTTACCAGAATACTAATTTTCTAACAAATTCTATTTTTATTCATAGATAATGTGGTTAATTATTAGAGACATTATTAGAAATGCTTTTACTGGGAAGAAATGGCCATTTCCCCAGCACTTTTTCTCATTAATTGATTTCCTTTAGCACGTACTTATACGTCTTTTTATTACGTACTAGACCAAATCTTAGCATTTCGTGAATATTACCTTCTTAATCTCTGTAGCAGCTTCTAAGGTAGGTGTTCCTTCTGTACCTACTTTACCGATGAGGACACTGGGTAAGGTTGAAATGACTTCTCCAAGACTCACACATTGAACACTGGAACTCAGATTCCGATGCTTTCCCCAATTACAGCAGTCTCCACTTCAATGTCTAAATCGTTTTTATGAACAGAAATCCTATAGTTACAAAATACAGATTTGTGAAATGAATTTTAAATGTGAATTAAATATTGAACATACAATGAGAACATACAAAACTTTGCATTTGATCACATAAAAGGCAGCATATTTACTGAAATGTTATAATACAAAATGTCCTATAGTGTTCAAACCAAAGTTATTTCCTATTAAATATAATCTTATGTACTCTCCACCTATATAAAGATAGGTAGGGGCTTTAGATATGGTCTTCTTTATCATTTTGCTATTTTTTAGCAAGTTCCTATGGAAGAAACTATAATTTCATCTAGGTAGATGTGACCATACTGTCTTGGTTTTCCTGGAAGTGTTGTTTCTCACTAAAATTGTTAATAAAAGGGAAGGCATTATTTCACATGATCTTACACTGAAACAACTTTGTTGGTTTGTAATACGTCTCTTTGTTTTGAAAACAACTTTAGAGCGTTTCCAGTGTCATGCTAAATCCAGTTTTGTGTTTGATTTATTCCACAACAACCAAACTCAACTGGACCAATAGAAAAGCCCGCTATAAATAAACCAGGGCCACATTATCATTTCCATTACAAGTCTGATGAAATATTACCTTATGGAGAGACACACTACTGACAGCAATGAAAAACAAGACCTCAGAAATCCCATTTAAGTGCAGGTGGCAGCGTTATTTACTGCCGCCCACTCCTGTCCCGGCCAGGGCCCTAAACCCAGGCAGACAGAATAAATCCTCTCAGGTGTGACAGTGGGGGAGGGGGCGGAGGGAGTCGCACTTCTGGAAACATTCTCAGAATGGCCAGGGAAGACTGTTTTCCTCCAAATTGTATGTAACTGGAGAGGCAGAAGACATAATCAGCAAAATAAGAGCTTAGGAAATTCAAGCAAACTCTGGTCCAATTTTTACTCTTAAGTAAAATGCTACCTTCCTTTTCATCTTCCCTTTCTGAATGCTAGAAGTTCACAGGCACTAACATGGTAAGGACCAAGCTGGCCTGCATCTAATTTTCCATTTTCACCTTACTGCCTTATGTTTCCTTTATCAGTAATCTTTCTTAGCCCAGTATTTAAGGTTGGTCCTTCTTCTCTAAAACCTGGCCCCGACCCCTGTCTTGCTATATGGCCTTTCTCGCTAATCATGTTGGTGATCTTGGGATGCCAGATACCTGCAGAGCAGCTCAGGGTGGTAAGGTTGCCCTCAGAAGAGACTAATGGGGGCTCTCGGGATGGCTTGTGAGCTCAGAGATAGAGGCTGGGCATGGTGAATTGGGAGTGTAGTCTGCTATTTGTCTTGGAGACAGGCAGGAGGAAGAGGTACTACTGTGTCCACTCTAGCTACGAGCACTGTGCGAGCAACAGACAACAGAGCCTCCCCAGGGAGACGCTGGGGTAGGAGCCGCCCAGGAGCATCGGGGAGGTGGTGACCAACTGTCGGATAATCTGAACCTTGGGTACCTGAGAAACTGCCTGTGCCTGGGCAGAGATCCAACCTGCAGGAGCAGGGGGTGCTCCAGGCTGTCTGGGCGGAGGCTTGCTCTGTGCATCGGCTCCCAAGGGGCTCTCTCGGGCCCCAGGAAGGCTGGGAGTCTTGAGTGCCTTGGTGGTTCTGGGCAAAGGTGGATAGCTGTGTCTCTAACGATACCCCTGGTGGTCCAGAGCAGTGGATCCAAAGCATCCTCTGGTTGGCCCTGGGTTGAGTCTTCATGTCCTAGTGCTGCTTGGTGGACCCGCCCTCGCTGGTCCTCTGTGAGAACAAACAGAAACAAAACAGCCAAATATTTCCTATATGGCCATAAAGCCAATTACTTCAGAGTGAAACGACTTATTTTTTAATAATTTATCAGATTAATTCAATGTAATTGTGTCTTTTAAATCTTAAAATGGGATACATAATATGTTGTATTTTTCGAATCTTTTGGACTATCACTTGTTTTCCCTAGGGCACCTCTGTTAATCTTCCAGAGCCATCATTTACTGGACATATTTGAGGGTATCCTTGAAGAGATTAAGGCTGTTTATAGCTCCTACATCTAAGAGATTCAAAATTGTTTCATGGTCTCAGAGGACGACCAGGAAAGGTAATACGGGGCTAGATGGGAAACGACAGACTGTCAAGGGTGCCCTGATGGTGGTACCCCCTTGAGGATGCACAGACTGTTGGCCCAAAGACGTGCACAGTGTTTTTCCTGGAATAACTATAGGGTGAATCAAGACGGAAGTCATATTTCCTTGCTCTTGACTCATTTTTGAGCCTCAATCCCTGTCATTCCTTAACTTGCGGCTTCTGCTTCAGCCAAGTTCAAACTGATGCACCCTGAGCACTCCGCACTCACATGGTTCAGCTGCTGTGTGTACGATTCTTCCTTTCTCTAGTTCCAAATCCTCTTCTTCCTCCTGCCCAGAGCCCCATATTCAACTCTTGTCCTTTTCTTTTCAAGAGCCAGCTGTTCTCAGAGGCTTTCCCAGGTCGTCTGTGTTGCTCTGTCGGTATTTGACTGTCTCCTGGAGTTCTTACGGGCAGTAAAACACTGTGACTCTTGTGTCCCTAACTAGCAAATGGCCTCATGTAGTGAAAGATGAATGACAGTACACGTTTTTAGTGGTCTGGCCTGTTTCATATTCACTGCTACAGAAAGAGAAATTTTGAGAATGGATTCAAACTGGCACGAGTTTACTCACTAGCTGTAGCAGGCTGAATAACAGCTGCTTAAAGATGCCATCGTCCAAATTGCCAGAAATGGTGACCATGTCTCTGCAAAAAGCAGTGAGGACTTTAGGTCAAGGATTTTGAGATGAAGGGATTGGCGTGGCCTGTGCAGATGCTCCCAGGGTAACCACAGGGTCCCTCGCAGAAGCAGGAAGAGGAGGTTTCACTGCAGATGTGAACCATCACGTCCTGGTGGTGCAGTATAAGAGACCTGACCAGACCCAGCTGGGCTGGAGAATACAGGGAGGGATCTGCTTCAGAGCACAGACAACAAACCAGCATCTAAAACCATTCACAGGCAGGAGGGCTACAGCTCCGTGTCATGCTCACGACACATGAGGACAACACTCAGGGCATTTGGTGTCTTTCTTAGGGTCTAGCTGGAAAGCCAATCATCTTTTCTGTACTCTTCTAAAAATTTAATGTGTCCGTACCTATGTGACCTGTACCTTAGCACAGTATTTTAGGGATCATTACATACTACAACCTTGACAAGTTTAATCAATTCTGTATAACAAGAGAACTGGCTCGTGTGGAATATAATCTTGCCATTTTTCTTGAGTGACATGATAAACAAGTTTAAGCTCTTAAATGCACAAAGCCTGTGGTAAGTTCAGTTAATGTGTACCACAAGAAAAATGTGTATATAAAACAAAAGAAATATTTTCAAATGGCTAAAGAAGTGCAATTATCGAACATATTAAAATAAAATCCTCACACGGGGCTGTGTCTAGGACATAGCAGGCATTCAAATGGATTCTTAGTTAAATCAGTCCACCTTAAATATCAGTCACAATGACGAAGGCCCTCCAGCACTGCACGCTGGCTGGCACACACATCTTCTCCAAGCACCTGCAGTGCATTTTGCTCCTGGACTGGGTTGATCTGCACATTCTGTTCCACAAGTTAGTTTTGGGTGTTTTTGCTCACTGTTGTTTATTTGTGGTTTGATTATTAGAGAGTGAATTTTTTCCTTCTTAGCACACTGGGATGCACTCTACTTCCTTGAGCCCTCTTCATAGTCTGGGTACAGAGGCACCATTGCTCAGCTCCTTTCAGCAGGAGGCTTCAGACCAACTACTTTCATTCTTGATAAAAGTAATGTTATTACAAGATGTTGTGCTGCATCTCTGCTTGTGTGATAATGTTCATGGGTTGGATTCTTTGACCTGATTCTTCTATCTGAACTGATTCAGATAAAACAATAGTTCAAAGCTTTTGACAAATGCTGATGGAACACCTTCCTGGAACATTACAGCAATTTATATCCATCTCCAATTTATGAGGTTTCCTTTATTTCATCTTGATCCTGCTTATGCAAAAATCTTTAAAATTTTCCAATGAGAGAAAATTCACATAAACTAAGCAAATTTTCTATATTTTGAGACCAATGCCAACTAGTACGTAGCTTCTCCCACTTCAGTTTTGGTGTATTACTTAGTTTTACATTCCAATATAAAACTAGGGAAGGTGGTCCATACTTGCAGCAGATGTGTAGCATATGTCCCTATAGGTAGCATATCCAGCACATACAACATATGTGTAGCATATACAGAAGATATGTATATTCCATGCATGTACCCTACACTGGAGGAGACATGGTATGCAAAACCTACTACAGATGAACATCACTCTGTAAGACTGTAGTCTGGGTACCTTCAGAATCCAGTGGGCAAAGCAAAGTAGGCTTGGCCATGCTCAGTGAGGCTGTGGTTGTCCTTGTGCACACTGAGCTGGGTGCAGAGTGGGTGTGGGAGAACATAAATACATCTGGCTGCAGGAATGTGCAGGCTCATGTGGCTAACACCCTGCAAGTGTGCAGGATTTCTCTCCTGTTGCCACGGGGATGCTGTCATTTGCTAATGAATTTTCACAAAGATGACAAAGGATCATTCTCCCTGGTGACTTAAATCTGGAGTTCCTACCTTCAGTGTTTAATTTGGGGGCTGAGTTTCCATTAATTTGTAGAAATACAGGAAGGAGGTCAGAGGCACTGGAGCTGCCGCTGGCTATGAGTGAGAGCTCAGGTGACAAGCAGCCAACACACATCTTCATCAAGTAGCCCCAAGCCATGACCGCCGAATCTCAGGAGCAGCTGTAACTCTTCTGTTCTGGTGAGCGCCCGAGAGCAAAAACAACAACAAATCCCAAGAATGACCACATGGGGTGAAACACAGCTGCGTGCAGCTCCTGAGTGTTTGCAGCGTATTTGGAAGGAGAATGTGGAAATCACACGTACAGTCACTAGTTCTGAGGGCAGGATCGAAGCAAATGCATCAAAACCTGGTGTAAGCTTGGTGTGCAAAGCCCAGAGAGAAGAAAGTGTGTAGACATCTTGTGCTCTGGCACCAGGCAAAGCAACACAGAAACATCCCATATCATAAAGGGAACAGATGCCCTGAACTCCAGGAGAAAGCACACATAAATAAAAATCGCAGCTTCTGTAACCAAGTTTTTCTTTTCAAAACAACTGTCATATCTGAAAAAGAGAGATGCCTGCAACCTGGCATTGGATAGAACAGTTCCAGTGGAATCGTCCATCAGCAGCCTGTGCCTTTGGTGTACATACACAGATGTGTGTGTGTGTGTGTGTGTGTGTGTGTGTGTATGTGTGTTTTCTGGGGCTGTGACTTATCATTTAGAGCAGATTTACAGCACAGAGGTTCTTCATGCTGCCTTTGAGAATGTATATCTATCTTCTTTCAAGAGCATCATTACTATCATTTCCATGTTTGGTGGCATTTGCTGTACCCTGGATAAGTGCCCCTGGCAAACTCTTTGAACCCTAGAGAAAACCCTACTTCAATGTTTTTCCTTTACTGCTGAGGTTCTGCTGACATTGAATGGGGGCTTTTCATTGTGTCTTCTGTGTGCATCGAGTGTGTTGGGCTGCATCTTGGTGCAGAAGACACCAAGGAGGTGACATGAGACACATTGTCTACAGCAAACCCAGACCCTACTCTAAAGGAACACGACCATGGCACCCGGGCTGCAATTCAGGGCCATGAGTGTTCACTACTCTGGGATTACTTGAAGTATGTCAGGAAAAGGTGGAAAGAGATGAAAGAGACATGTACTCAGTTTTAAATTCTGAAAATTGAGTCTTGTGAGCAGTCGAGTCTAGGGTTGCTCTAAAATATGAAATCACTGGACTATTACATGACTTATTTTTAGTTCAGGTAAGAGCATAAGTGAGGGACGATGTGCAAACTGTGCCAGCGCTAGCACTGGGGTGCACACCCCGCTTGCCTGATTCCCGGGTCTACACGGGTATCTGAATCTACCCTGAACTCGAGCTCTGCCCTTGCGGTTTTCTGTGATAGCAAATGAAGCCCATTGAAGACTACACTCACAGAGTCTCCATCCCACAGCCCGGAGAACGCTGGCTCTGGACGGCTTCATCGTTCCGGTTCCGACATGCAGCTCTCGGTAAGCACCAACCTTCTTGGGGGAGCCTGTCTATAAATTGGTGATGATAATAACCCAGTGCATAGTCTTATCTGAAGGATAAATTGAAAAATTAGACACATTCAGAACCAGGTTTGGCACGGGGTAATTGCTTAATGAGCCATCATTATTATTCTTCCCGTTCATCTTTTAGCTCCTGAGCTTTCGCCAAGTGTCGGTCTGTGAATATAAATGGGCGGCCTTAATACAAAGCAGTGGTTCTCCTCCGACACCTAACCACAGAGCTTGCTTCTCACACTGAGTAGGAAACAGCGGCCTGTGTTTCAGCAGCGCAGGTAACTTTCCCGACTATAAATCACCGAGAAGACAGTCTGGCACCACCTCCCCCACTATAACAAAACTTTTTTAGTTGACTCATGTTTTGTTTTATGGATTTTCTAGATCAGCTGTGTAATTTACACTTTCCCTTTTTAAATTCAAACCATAGGGGGCCTATTTAGTGTTTGCCTCTGCACCAGATAGACTATGGGAGGAGACGGGTTGCTTTAGCAGGCATTCAGGGTTGGCATTTTCCCTAACAGTGGTTGCTACTGCAGAGCTGACTTTTATACTTGCCGTGGTACGTCGCCCACTGAAATCCTTGTCCACCCTCAGCATTTTCTGGACCAAAGTGCAAGTCCGTTGCCATCCACTTGCTTCTTCCCATCACTACCTCTTGGGACAGAGCCCAGCACAGGCCTTAGCTGGCCTCAGCTTCCTCGCGGCACCTCCTCTCCCAGGAGTGCAGGGGGTACTGTCTGCCCTCCGCTCCACCCGACCCTCCTCCTTCCCTTCAAGCTCCAAGGCGTATGTAGGCGAGCTGAGTCCTAGAGAAGTACACAACCTGAAGACCCTGAAGGGCCGAGACCAGGTCAGTGGGAAGTGCAGTTGTGCCCTGTGGCTCTGATCAGCTCCCTGGGCCAGACAGCGCCCAGCCACGTGGTTCCCATCTCTCCCTCATTCCGTGCCACTGTGGGCCTTGTACCAAGTATGAGATCACAAGCAACGTGTCTGCCTTCAGGGTCCTCTTAGATAAAGTTAATGAAGGATAATAATGCAGTTAGGTGATCAGTTTGTAATCACGGGTCTTATTTTTCTCTGTGACCTTTTCTCCTGACCTCTGGAAGTAAGCACAATTCACATTTGTGCATGATGTGTTTCCCACCTTCCCTTTTGAGATAGGCTCTCCTCATGCAGTTCAGGCTGGCCTTGAACTCACTATGCAGCCCAAGCTGGCCTCACACTTGTACAGTCCTCCTTACTCAGTCTCCTGCATGCTGGGATTCCAGACGGAACGCACCACACCTGGCTAAATTCTAGTTTTTATGAGAAGCTCTTTCCAATTTCTGTTGTGTGTCCTATAGACCTCTGCAGTATTTTGAAGTTTTCTCTTTTAAAAAGGCTAACACACTGTCCCTTAATTATATATTCATTTCCTTGCTCCAGTAATTAGAGATATTGGAAAGATATTTTGTTCCCATTTGTTCACTATACCTTGTTCAGAGTAAACACTTAACTACATTTTTATGATCAAGCAATAGCTCCAGGAGGAATACTAAGGCTTTATGTTAAAATAGTTATTTTAACTTTTTTCCCAAGAAACAAATAATAAACTGTTTTATCTTGAGTTCTGGGATACTGTAGACCAGTTTGAAAGAATATGACAATTATGGCTGGAGGTGGGAGGGGGAATTTTAAGGTTAATGAATATTGACACAGAATCCCACAGAAACAGAATTCAAACTCCAGGGTTTCAGTCTTTATTTTGCTTTTAGGCTGCTGGGTGAACTCTTTGACATCTTAGGTTCCACACTGGAGTTTAGCGAGAAGTTAACCAGACTGTACCAGCGTCACGGGTGACACAGACAGCAGAGGACGAGAGGGCCCAAAGGCAGTGACTCTGTGTTGCCAGGATAGACAGTGCTTCAGTTTAGTTACTGTGAAGATTAGAAAGACATGGTAAGAAAAAATCTTGTTGCTTCTCTGCAATTGGTGCCATATCATTAAGCAGATTGTTGTTCTCCAGTTCACACATTAAGTGTGAGTCAGTTAGAAAAAAACCCTCACAAATTCAGAGAGAATACATCTACTTCCTCTGTTTTCCTCAAACCTGACTAATGAAGTGAATCCTATTTCCAGTGATATAATTAGTATTTTGAGTCATTTACAGACTGTGGAATTTTAGATTCCAATGGTAATGGATTTTGTCCTATTTTCCCCACTAGTCCTTTTATCTGTTGGAATCAGTTGGTAGAAGAGATATGGAATCTGGCATTAAAGTACATGGAATTTCTTGAAATTCTGAATCCTGTAGTAAAATACAGCCCTGGCTATTAGCATTCAATTTGAGAGGAGAGCACTGGTCGAGTGGCAAAGGACAAAGGGAGACCAATCTGGCCAAAGTACAGAATGAGTGTCCTAGTCCTTAAGTGTGAAGTCTTCTTGCTCTAGAACTTACACAGGAGCCTTCAGCTATTACTCCTGAGTCTTTAGATGCACACAGGCTGGGACAGAGGGACGGGAACCCGGAGGGCCAGTTGATTAACTGTGCAAGACTCCTGAGATGTCCCAACACTAAGAGCATCCACGTTTCCCAGAGGGTGGAGGTGAGACCTAAGTGGAAGGTGAACACAGTGCTGCATCTTCACCATGAAGGAAGGATTTGCTTCCTCAGCTGCCTCCTGCTTGGATGGCTTTGATCCCTAACCCCTGCAGGGGTTGGCTCAGCTATAGTCTCTTTGTCTGATGTCAGGCCCTTCTAGCCGTGGCCCAGAAGCAGTGATGGAACCAGGGTGGAATCCAAAGCTGAATACTCTGACCCACTATAGGACAACTTGGATGGGTCACTGCATCTTCAGAACTCACTTTGGAGATGCAGCCTGCATTTCAGTTTAGTTTTCCCCCTAACTTGCTTTTCTTCGGTATACTCCTTTCTGAAAACATTTATTGTATAGAAATCCTGAATAGAATCCCAATGTAATCCTGGGCCTTTAATCACACAGCTGCCAAAAAATCACATCACTGGAGGGAGGTGGACTGGAGGTACACCCATTCTGATCACAGTCTAATTATTAAAACTTTCCCCAGAGTTAACTGCAATGAAGTTCAAATGGAAGGGATCGCATTAGCTGATAAGATTGTTGCTATTTTTTTAGTCCAGTAGCACTAGCTTCAAACCCTGGCCTTTAGAATGTCGAACAATAAATTTCTCTTGTTAAGCCACCAAGGTGAGCCACCACCATCGCTTTGCTACAGAAATGGAAGGAAACTGGAGTAATCAATAGATGCCAACAGAATCCAGCAGCACATGAAAGGGTCCTGCATGTGACTTACTGGGATTTGTTCCATGAATGCAAAGTTGGTTGAACATCAAGAAGTCAATTAAAGCAGTGTACCCTACCCATAGAGAATAAAGACAAAAATTGCATTGTGATTCCAACAGATGCTGACGAAGGAGTGGACAAAATCCCGACATTCTTTCTTGGAATACAAAGACTCTTCTGAAGCTGATGAAGAGCGCCTGTGTAAAGTCCTCTGCTACAATGACTGAATGCCCCTCCTTCAGGCCAGGACCCAGGGTGTCGGCCCTGGAAACTCCCACTCAGCAGCAGTGGAGGGGGGAGTCTTACCTACTCAAGGGGAACCCTCAGGAAGGCAGCCAGTTAGTAAAACAGAATACAACATTGCTCTACCTGCATATTACATAACCTCATACCCACAGTAATTAGCCTACTAGAACTAGTAATTGTGTTTAGTCAGTTTTCAGGGCATAGGATCAATATACAGAAATCACGTGTATTTCTATATACTTGGAGTAAGTGAGTTTACAGTGAAGTTAAGAAAATAATTTTATTTATGGCAACATCATAAAGAATAAAATGTATAAGTATACAAGCCACTAAAGAAGTTAAAAAATTTATATTCTGAAATGTATTTACAGAAAGATCTATACAAGCTGGGCATGGTAGCTCATGACTATAATCCTAGCATTAGGGAGGCTGAGGCCAGAGGATCACTGCTGGTTTGAGGCCAGCTTGGGTTACAAAGTGAGTTCAAGACCAGCCTGAACTGCAGAGTGAGACCCTGTCTCAAAAAAAAATCTGTACAAATATGCTTAGCGTGGCTTTATTGGTAATAATTAAAAACTGAAAATAATTTAAATGTCAATAGGTAAATAGATAAACAAATTGTAATAAATTCATACAATGGAATACTACTGAAAAATAAAAATGAATTATTAATACTGTCAACATGATTGAATCTCATAGATTATACCAAAGGAAAAAAAGCTAAAAGAAAGGAGTGTACATTAAATGAGTCCATTTGTGTGAAAATCTAGCCTAGGTCAATCTAATTCATTATTATAGAAACCAGAATATGTGAAAATGCAGATTAACTGACAGGGACATAAAGGAAATGTACAAGCAGGATAGGAAAACTTGGTATCTTCATTAGGAACATGGCTGTGTCTGTGATTGCACCGACCAGAATGCATCAAACAGCTCAGACATGATCTCTGACTTTTTCTTTGTATTGTGCACCCCAATAAAGTGTCTTTAAAAGTCTCATGTTTCCTACATAAACATTCTTATTCAAAATTGAAATTCCCTCTTAGGTGTTTACATTTCCCTAACAAATGTTGATACCAACACAGCCAATGATGGCAAACTTTACACTAGAAAGTTGTATATATGAATACTGTGTATATGAATACTGTCTATATCTATATATTACACATACACACACATACCCTGTGTATACATACACATTGTAGTGGATTAACTGGTGGTAAATTTGTAACCCCAGCTGAACGGAGTAAGCATAGTGCTAGGTGTGGGAGGCCCACCTGAAGATTATTGCCAGCAGCGTAAGAGGCAGAACTGGAGAAGAAGTTAGGCTGTTGGGAGCTAAGAAAGGCTATTGGGAACTGAGAGAGGCTGGGGAGCTGGTAGAAGCTGTAAGGAGCTGTTGGTTGTTTTGGAGGAACTTGTCATGCTTGCTTTCCTGATGAACTTGGCTGTTTTCATCCTCCAAGGAGTTCAGGACTTCGTTGGTACTGAGAATAGCTTCAGTTCACTTTGGGAGAGCTCTGGTCCTCACTTTGAGCACCACTTCTTGGCTCTGGAAGGGAAGATGGTGCACTGCCAGTCTCCTGGAGAACTTTGCTGCATTGGCTTTTCTGATGGGAACTCAGCTGTCTTGATCACTGGAGGAGCTCAGGACCTCACTGTTGTTGAGGATGGCTGTGGTACTTTTCAGGGGAGCTTTGGTCCTTACTTTGCTCGTGGCTTCCTGGCTCCAGTGTAGATCCCTCAGCCTGCTAACACAGATCCTTTATCCTGCTGGCACAGACTTTCAAGATTCTACTTCTGACCTTAGGGGCCTTCTGGCACAGATCTTTGAAACAGGCCTGCATGAGGCATTGTCGTGAACTGTAGGCCTGTAGTTAGGATTTGTGTGAGGAATTGTTATGGGCTGTAGGTCTTCATGCAGGACATTGCCATGGGATCCAGGCCTTGGCTGGATTCTTTGGTCTGTAGTGTGTGGACAGATTTCCCATATTCCCTTGTATATGATCCTTTGGGTGACTATAATAAATAATCTTATAACATATGTGACCTGTATTATATTGTTTCTCCTTGCAAATATTCCCCAAACTAACACACATATACACAGCCACATTGGTTTTGTTTCACGGAGGAAACCTGACTAAAACAATTGATATTCAAGCAATGCTTGTTCATTATTTGAAACTCATATCATTTGTGGCCACAAAAATGAGATAAATAGTGGTCAGAAGCATTCTGTTAAAATGCATTTAATAAGTACTTTCATATGAATGGTATTTAATCATAATTAAGTACAAAGTTTCTATAATACAGCATTCTCTGAACTTGGATTCTAGAAATATATTCTTATTTGTAGCATAGATGCAGGAGCAGGTTTTCTTACTTTTCATATATCTCTGTCCATTTCCTGAACAGCTAGTAAAAATATACAGAACAAAGAGCTCAAGTTCTTCATGAATATCTCACCTCTGTTCAGACAATATTTGATTTCCTCTTTTTTTCAGGAAAGAGTTGCTAATAGTTCACAGAGATAGTGCTGAAGGAAAGACCTTGTTTTATAAAATAGGGCAGAACTCTTGATATCTCAGTTCAAGCAAAGATATCTGAGGCTATAGCAACTGATAAACACGGGGAGGGAGAAGGCAAAGGAGAGTCATATGTGTATTATTATAGCAGAAAGAGAAAGGAAACCCCTGACATCTAGAAAAAATGTTGTTTGCTGTATAAAGAAATTTAATAAATGAAGGAAAGTTCATTTTCATACATGAAGAGATAACATACTAAATTAATCTCTGTATTAATTATAATAAATATATTTGATAATACTGTACAACTCAATTTGAGTTTTGCTTTAGTGATAGGTAATATGGACTAGATTTTAAAATAACACAGAAAACTTGGGTTAAAAAAATATATTGAACAGGTTAATCTCTCAAAACTACAAATTACTGAATTATGCAATTTTAGTAGTACCTAAAAGCATTTCAGAAAAAGAGGTTGTACTTTCTTCCAGTTCCACAAGTGCTTCTATTATATACCTCTTTGCAAGGAAAATTGACTCAAGTCTTAGAAGTTTTGTGTGTAACTCTTCACTTAAGGTTTTTAAAAGTCTTCCTCCTTTTTAAGTATTCTACTAACTTAGAAAATCCATTCAATTTTTTTAACTCTCAAAATGATTTCCCTCTCGGTTTCTTACTTAGCTTTTAATATGAAGAACAATGATAGAGAATTGGTGATATGGATACTAGTCATCATTCATATCCTTTTGCATAGGTTATATTTAATAATCAAGGGTATTCTGTTATCATTATAGTTACATTTTATTTGAGAGCTATTTAAAAATTAAATACAAATGTTATTAATTTATCTACATCCCAGAAAAATATATAAGATTTTTTAGTTGTCTTTCTGACCATTTAATATTCTTTGGAGACTTACCACTGTCCAGACACTTGAACTCAGACACATACTGAAAGACTGGGTCATACCATTTTTTAAAAAAAATTGTTAAATTTTCACCCATTAAAGAAAAAAAATCTTTTGACCTATGTCCTTAAAATGCTTATATAGAATACATAACAGAATGGCTGACATTTGTTTCATCAATTAGACTAATTCCATTAAAATGTCTAATTCATTTAGCTCAACAGTTCATATTTGGGACTCTGATATATTACATCATTTCTGCCTCCCTCTGAGAGTCAGGCCTGAGCTTGAAAAGTTTCAGTTTACATCCTTTTGGAAAAAATGTTGATAAAGAAACTTATCCAATTATTTTAGTCATTTAATGCATTTTTTTTCAAATCCTGAGTTCTATGAAATAACAGCTACATCTTTGGTTTTGTTTCTACACATTCTCTCAAAAACACTTTTTATAACCATAATGTGAGACAAACCAGTTTTTAATCCTGTATTGCACATGTGTGTCCCCAAAGTCTAGGGGCTTCCCAGTGCATTACTATTTATTTAGGGTTGCGGGAAATTCTGTCCATGGTTATTGAAGTCCAAATACTGAAATCTGTTTGAATTCGTGGAAGCCCTCTCTGATATATATGACACTGACCTTCCCACTGAACTTATCTCTCATCTTTTCTGCTACAAAATAATCTCCCCAAAGCACTTTTGACTGTATCAGATACTACTGAAAATACAGGGTTTTAGAAAACTAGCATTTTGCGTGCCAATTAGCCAATAATTAAACATCATATGAAAGACAATCTTATTTTTAAAAAGTCTTTGTGTTGACCCAGCAGCTTCCAGGCTTCAATCGTCTTGGAATTTCATTCATCTTCCCTGAATTTTGTCTCATCTTTTCCCCTTCCCTCATTGCCACACAATTTTAGAACCATACAAAAAACAGAAGATTCATTTGCCAAGATAATTTTTAGGGAGTTATGAAGATTCAGGAATAAAACTATTTAAAATGAATGGAAAGAATGATGAAATATTTGAGTGTATGTACTTATAAAGTATGTAGATTTATGAAACAAATACTTTTGGTCAAGAGATTGGAGAAAATATTTGCCCCTTGAATCATTTTAGATTGGTAGATTGTAACCAGAATCATAAACTCCTATGAAAATATTATCTCATGTTTGAGGAATAATTTTGATTCTAAGATTTTCTCATATTCTAACCAGATACTACTTCTGTTTGCCCTAAGTTGCACTACTATTTCTTAAGCTTAATTGTCAACTTGATTGGTTTGGGAGATGTCTAGAGGATGAATGACACATACTTCCCGTTCTCCTTGGTGCTGCTCTTCTGCTCTGGTTCTGAGTTGCCGTGGATTGACCAGTTTTTCTCATGCTCTCCCACTGTGATAGTTCAACCTTGAAGTGCACTGACCATGGACTGAATTTTCTGAAATTGTGAACCAGATTAAATATTTAAATTCTGGATGCTAGGCACTTTTTCCCAGCCATAGAAAAGTGACTAATACAGAATATTGGTACCAGAGAAGTGTTTTCTTTGCTGTTACTATATCTGAACACATGATTTAGAATAGCTTTTGGAACTGGTTAAAAGAGGAAAGAGTTAAAAGTTAAGGGCTAGAAAGCTCTAAAACTGTCCTTGATGAGTAATCTGATTAGAGTTTAAACAACCAGAGTAGTGACAGAAATGAGGACAGTAAATATTTTAGTCATGAGGGTTTGAATGGAAAGGAGGACTCTCTTGAGAATTGGAATAAATATTACATACTGGCAAGAAATTTTCTACATTTTGCCTATGTCTTAAAACATGACTTGAGGCTGAATTTGAAGGCTGAATGCTAATTGAGATGGCAGGAAAGTTTAAGGTGGCCCAACATTCAGGCTGTGGAGTGGATAATTTTGGCTCTGTTTAACACAATTTATGTGAAAAAAAAGCAGAGCAAAAATATGTGAAAAATTTAATTTTGGTTTGAAAGAGTCCTGCATAAAGTTGGTGTCAAAAGAAGTCATTTGAACTGGATCAAGAAAAAAGATGTTTTGAGAGCATTTATGGAATCAGCAAGATTCCATGCACAGTAGGCTGAACAGTTCAAAAACATAAGACTTATTTGTGAAGAGAGGCTCTGTATGGCTGCTTGAGAGGGGCTGCCTTGGGATTTGGTGTCCTTGGATTCATTTTATTGGGTTCAGCCATCCTAGCACTTGGGCTGCCTCTGCCATGTTCCAAAGGGCTATTGGTTGCACTGGAGGAGACCTTGGGATCACCCACATGATGCTATTAATTTATGTATACAGAATGAAAGAATTGTGGGGTCAGGGAGGCTTCCACCTAGATTTTAAAAGAGGGGCTATCAGGTCAGAAAATGAGCTCCTTAGAGGGCAGTGCGTGAGGCTGTGGAAATGAAATTGAAGGTGCAGTGAAGAACCCAGGACATTAGAGTTGCCAGGAATGTGGACTGTCTGCTGAGCAAAGCTGCAAGTTGAAGTGGAATTAGCCCAAGAGAGAGGCTGTGTAAACATCAACCAGCAAGGCCATAGGGTTGGGCTTGTGGAGCCATTCAGAAATCATACTTACTACCATATGCCAAACATGTTAGACTTGCAGGTACAGTACTTAGTGTTTACCCTGCTGGGTTTTGATTTTATTTTGCTTCAAGTTTTTCCTACCGTTTTTCTTCTTTGCGCTGGGATGTTAACCCTGTGCCATTGTATTTTAGTATTAAATAATTTGTTTTTTGAATTTTATGGACGTTCACAGCTGAGAGTTTGCCTTGAGTCTAAGAGGTGTCTTTGACCTCAACTTCTGAGTAGGACTGGAATTGTTGAGACCTGGGACAAAGGGGTTCTAGCAGTTTTGGAAAGGTAAGCAGATAATGTGGTTCTGGTTCTGAGTTTCCATGGAGTGCATATATACACAACTTATATATGTTTCATAGGCAAGAACTAAGTTACACAGTGGTCTTACCCACAAGAAGCATGGTAAAGTTTAGCATTTTTACTGTTTAGCCTATGTTATAGAGGAAAAGGGAACTGAAACGTGTTCAGTGAGGTAGCTTACAGCACCCACTGTGGAATTTTATGTAACATGTTTATAAACTTGTTATATACAGTAATACAACAGTTCACAAACATGTCTGTTTGCAAACAATTCGGTTCACAAATAAAAGCATTCAGCAAAATTTTGTTTTCGTTTGCAAACTCTGCATCAGGTGACAAACATGACCATGACTATCTTCCCTACACAAACACAAATGCAGCCTTTTTCTCCCAATGTGTAAAACAAATTAAGTTCTTAAAATGAGGTATCACTGTATGTGCTTTATAAAAGTCTATATTGTGCCATTAGTTACTGCAGTAGTTGTGTTATCAAAATAATAATGGCAATATATCTTGTTTAAACAGGCATATTTAGATACTTCCAAAATTAAGTGAAACTTGGAGATTTAAAAAGGGATAAAGTAGATGGAATATATATTTGATAATTCCAATCATGGAACTCTAGTCACCAGCTGTACAACCCGAGGCATGTTGCTTAGGCTCTCCGTTGTAATTTTTCACATGTAAATAGAGATAATGGTACCAACAGGACAAAATTATAGGCCAGAATAAATAAAATGAAATATTTGGAGGATCCTAGATTTAAGTCTGACACACGGCTGAGTTCAGTTACCCATGTTACTTTTACTAGGATACTGTTTATTTAAATGTCATTATCTAACTCCATTATTTTAGATTGTCTTTATCTAAAAATCTGTAAATATTTTATTAACCAAATTTGGAAGATCACAACATGAGCTTTATAAAAATGGCTCTGATGATTTTCACAAAACTTTGGATTTTGAAAAGCCAACAGATACTAACAAAATATGTCTGAACAGGTTTTGCTGAAGAATTTCTTTGTCCATCTATCTGAAAATAAATTCAATTCTCTTATTGTTTAGTTGTATACTTTAAAGTGTATGGCCAGCTGAATTCTAGTGTCTATTTCTTAGTTTTAATCTCATTACAGAGACAGTATTTGCAAATTTGTCACACAGCCCATAGAGCAATTCAGGAGGTTAATTACACAAATTACTTAGTTTTGTAAAATATGGAGTTTCTAAAGGAAGTCCAGCAGTGAGACGTAGTGATTATTTTAAAAAGATTTTCCTTTTTGTCAGAAGCTGTGAGTCACTGGTTCTAGCTGTTTATGGAGGATCAAATATGTGTTCTTTGACCTTTGTATAATTTACTTAAACACAAGCTCAATAACTTTAAATGCAGCTATCATCACAGTGACTCAAACAGTGGTCAGCGATCTGTGAAGATTCACCCCACTGTCTCATTAAGCCACAAACCCGGATCATCTGAGCAAAGCACAATCCAACTGCCTTAAAATTAGCCATAGCATCTTACAAAGATGTGTGCAGTGCAGCCTTGACCCCTGTGCTAATTAAACCTCCCTGACTGTCAACTCTGCTCCCACACACACCTCCTTAAATAGCCTGAATGTCAAGCAGTGAAGTGTTTACAGAGGATTAATGTCCAAGGCTCACAAGTATGCTCTTCTCTTCTCAGGTCTGGCTGTTGCCCACAGCATGCTCTGTGTTCTTACAGCTTTTACTCTTTAAGGAAGATGTCAGAGTCAGGTAAAGCTGTAGAATTGGAAGAGAGAAGAGAGTGGGGGAAGCAGGCCAGGGGAGCAGAGCTATGGAAGCCCACAAGGGCACCGAGGTGAGGCAGAGCATGGAACAGGGTGCATGCAGGGGAGTGTTCTGGGTAGGTGTGGTCCTGTAGGCGTGTGACCAAGAGGAAATCTGGGATATGCGGGTACAGAGTGTTGAATGAGGAAAGATGGACTTGATTAGCCATAGTTCCTACAGTTTCTGAGATTATTCTTTATTTGTACACTGGGTAGGTATTTCTTAAACACTTGTACAGGGCATCCTGTGAGCAGCTGCTGAGACACTGCATTAAGCAAGATAGATTCAGTTGCTGCCCTAGCAGAGATTATTGTTAAGAGCATCTAAAAGCAAGAGTGAAGGGTAATAGCTCTCCAGGTCCAGCAAGGTAAATGGGAACATTCAGTCGCTGGTATTAATATCCTGAGACAGCACTGGGGACGGGCATGAATAATAGGCGGGGAACTCAGCAACAAGGTACCTGGTGTCTGTGACAGAAACTTACCGAGAGGACGTGCCGTGGGTTTTGTATCACTCTGTGCTGCCTTGGGGGTTAAGCGTCCTTATATATTTTAGGCTTGCAGTGCTTCCTCATCTACCTTCCAATGATATTGTGAAACGTGTTTACCCCGGAGAAGGTGCTCAGTGAATAAACTCTGTGGAATCCTTCAATGAGTTAGTCAAGGTCATAGTAGAATCATAACAAAACAGCCTCGGTGAGAAGCTTGTGAAAAGCTTTCGACAGGAGAGAGGTCCGAGCCTGGGGGACAGTGGGTCACACTGAGAGGTTGCTTGGCAGCTGTGTGCCACGGCAGCAGCTGTGACATTAATAAGAGGATGCAATGGCTCTTTTCCAGAGAGACGAGGTAAGCAAGGACATAATTCTCTTTGCAATACAGACCTATTTTTTCCTATCTTTTTGCAGCAGCAGGACCCATTAAAATTAGGGTTGCAATGGTCCAAACAGTGAAATAAATTAATTTTTCATGCCTATATCTTGTAATATGAACAACTACTTTGAAGATAGCAATACACAGTATATTAAGCATTGTTAATTTCCTATTACGGTGTTTTGAAATTCTGTATCATTGTTTGTGTTGTTTTTCTCTTTAAAATAAAAATAAACCTTCAAAAGTAAATAAATGTTGAGGGTAGTCAAATAGACCCTGCGAGGATCCGGGGAAGATGGCGACCGGGTGAGCAGCAAGGGAGCGAACCTCCTTAATAAACACCACCAGCTCGAGACAGACTTGGTGAGCGTGAATGCCGGAACCTCGGCTGGGAAGTTTAAACTGGGCGTATTTCTCTGAGATGCCGGGGGAGATGTGGTAGGGCGGACCAGGCTGCCGGGGCGAGACGTGGGAAAG